>OX578140.1:122551984-122757448 GCA_951213105.1 Amaurobius ferox
TCCAAATGGTCTAATTAAGACACGTCTGTATGGCAACAGGAATTGGGCTAATAGGGACCGACCGTTTGGGCCTCGTACAGATTTGAGCTCGGAGCACGTACATTGTAAACCGACGCTATATAGTTAGACCAAAAGTTAGCTTCTGGTCCGAACTCATAATTCGAGTAGTAAGACTTAGCATGGCCAATCGATGTTAGAAGGCGTAAAGCCACTCACGGGTTTGAAACCGGATTTAGGTACATTATACCGATGCTAAAAGGTTAGACCATTAGGACCGATGCTAAAAGGTTAGACCAATAGCTAGCTTCTGGTCCAAACTTCTACACTCCCCGAGACAGAAAATGCTACACCATAAAAGAGATAATAGAGTGTTATGCTAAAGGACACACAGACAGAGACAGCATATTTAAATAAGTGACATTAATTTCAGCAGGATAATGCAATACAGTAATGGCATAGATAGAGTGATTAGTAGGCAGTAGAACCACCTTTTGCAGTGATACAAGCAGCAACTCATCGAGGAACAGATGCAATGAGCGTGCGAATAGTTTCCTGAGGGATGGATGACACTATGCTTTCAAACATCCTCCACAGGTCGTGCTCTGTTTGAGACAGGGGCAGGGCAGTCAAACGACAACCAATCACGTTCCATACATGCTCGATGGGCGAGAGATCTAGAGACAGCGGCGGCCAAGGAAGTCCCTGGATACCTTACAAGACTTGTCTACTGATGGTTGCAATGTGCGGTCGCTCGGTATCTTGCTCGAAAACAGCGTTTTGCAACCGCTGAAGGTAAGCCAATGCAACCGGCCACAGTACCTCATCCACAGATCGTCGTGCTGTCATTATGCATCTGATACAAACCAAAGGTTACCGGCTACCGAAGCCGATTACACCTCAAACCATAATACTATGTTGTCGAACAGTATGGCGTTCAGCAGTCGCAGCAGGATTGTATATGATTCCACGACCCACCAGACTCTCACACGGCGATTGTCATTCGACAAACAAAACAGAGACTTGTCGCTGAACATTACCCTGTCTCATTCAGTCTTCCAAGAGACTCGGACTCGACATCATTACAATCTCTCACGTCGATGTGTTGTCGTCAGTGGCAGTCTTCGTATAGGGCGGTTTGAGTGCAAGCCGTTTTCGGCCAATCGTCAAGAAACTGTTCTCGCTGATATTGGAACATCCAATGTACCCCGCAAATTCTGCAGAATGTTTACAGTCGTCGTCGTCTGTGGGGCCGCTGCTGCATGTCTTCGAATGCGTCGATTAATGTGTTCTAAAGTACGTCTGGATGGACTTGTACCACTGCGACGACTCACATGCCCTTCTTCAATCCATCTTCTTCAAATCCTTTGCACAGTGGACACATCTACGCTCGTTTTAGAGGCGATACGCCGGAACGAGCACCCAGTCGTACGTAGGTTTAAACTCTAAAATGAATCCCTTCGAACAATCATCGAAATGCTGAAACGGAATTTCGGCGTCGTTGACCAGGCATCTATTCAACAACGTGTGTCTTCTAAAATGAAAAACAGTTCTGAAAACGGGTTTCTGTAGGCGACAGACAGTAACAATTGTTGGATCATTTGCGGTTTCCATCCCTTTTATCCTGCACTCTAATCACGTGACCTATTTGCATTTCAGATCATTTGCATACATCGGCCGGCTGCGTTTGTCTCGTAATTTACATAATTAAACGGCCAAAGCTTCGCGGTGTTGCATTTTCTATGTCCAGTAGTGTAATTCGTATTGTAATGCTTAGCACGGTCGATCGATGTTGGATGGCCTAAAGCTAATCTTGGGTTTAAACCCGGAATCACGGGCATTGTTGTCCGATACTATACGGTTAGATCAACAACTAGCTTCTCGTTCAAATTTATAATTCGCGCAGTGATGCCTATCACGGTTGAAAAATATTGGAAGGTAATAAACCGATCTTGCCACAGGCTAAACGATGTCAATCCCAATTGAAATATCTGCCACAAATTCAAATTTGAACGAATTGCACATCCTTAAATCGCATAGAAAATTCACCAGCCTATCAAAGATAAGATGACGCAATAGCAACTAAAGAAACTTATGATTACAAATTACTTCCAAGGTGTATTGATAGGGTCCAACAAGATGTTAGTTAGCTTTAGAATCAGTTTTAAAATTAATTAAGCTTAAGAGAATTCGAGCTCTGTCCGTCCTCTAACGAATTAGACACCATTTAAAAATAACCATCTTAACCACTTTTGTCGAGACAAACTTAGATCCAACTTTTAGTGAATAGCTTTTGTTAAATAAATGCTATTTATTCATCATATATGAATTTATATGTGAATAGATTTATATGCCTCGAAAAGTTTTATCCCGTGCTGTGAATCAATCTTTCAAAGTCAATTTATTGGAAACTGACTCATAAATGACTCAATTTATTGGACGCACAATCCAAACTCTATCAGCATTATTAATGTCCTTTAAAATGAAATGTGCCATTAGAAGATTCTTAAAGTCATTTAAGATTTCTAAAACATTATTTCGTTCATTTTATTCGTTTTCAAGAGAGGTTTCATTTTCAAGACAACTCTATTGTCACTTAATTGACTTTAATCGGCGATACAAAAGGCCATCTGTCTGAAATAAATAGGAAATAAATGATCTTGTAAATATTACTTTATTTATTTCAGGAATAAAGCATATATGTAAAGTATTTCTCTTTGTGCCGAAAGTTTTAAGGTGACTGTCAGAAGCATTGTTTCCAGAGACTCTGATTTTCAATATTTCATTATTTTAATATTTCATTATTCACAATATTTCATTATTCTGAGCTAAAGAAAATAATGATAGTGATTGAGACTTATACCACTTTTTTGATAGATCTGCTTTTAGCATAAGATTAAGCAAACATTTTACTTAAACCGATGTAGAGTAAGAAAAATATGGTTATCGTAATTAAATTACAAATACATCCTTGGGGTTTTTAGATACTGTTACGAATATGTAAAATTCTTTAAATGTAGGCTCTTTGATTCTCCAGACGATAACACAGAAAAAAAAGTTTGAAAAAAGTATGAATTTGCTTTTAAACGGGATTTTTTCAAATCATTGTCCCTTCGTAGTCTCGAAAACCACTAATTCATCTTGAACCAAGTTTGGGTGGTTATACTTCTGTCTTAAGGAACAGAGTTGGAATTTCCTGACGCCACTTCACTCTTAAAAAAATGAAAAACAAATAAATAGAAAATAGCTCACGAGTGTCGCAACTCACTGTGTTTACTTACTCCTTGTTGAAATATGGGTGCATAAAGAGATATTTGAGATTTAAAAAAAAATTAGGAAGTTAAATGAACTTGGGGATTCTAAAGATATTTAACGATTAATGGGGTCTGAACAGGATATATGAAAATATAGGTATTCAAGTATGTATTTAAGTGCCGCCATACAAGTTTATAGATTAAAGTGAATGTAAAATCTCGTCAGACAAATTGTATAAGTTAAATTATGTATCACCAAGAAAGTTAATAAAATAATTAATTATTTCGACGTGAAGTTTATATGTTGGGAGTTTTCAGATATCGGGGTGAAAAGTAAAAGCGCTAACTAGCTATAAACAGTTAGCGAATAACTTATAGTGCTTTGAAAGCTACAGAGTTTATTTCGACAATAAGAGCCCAACGTTGCCCAGTAGTCCAACGGTAGGGCGTCGTCTGGTCAGTGCGAAGATTTGTGGTTCCATTCCAGGTTGAGGCAGCAAAGTACTTTACAATGACGCCCGAACAAATCAATGCTGTAGATTAGTACAGTGATGTCGGTGTTCTAAAGTAACCCTAGTACGACTAGCATGGATTCAGTGCACTCTAGTATATTGAGCACCGATTTCAAATCGGGAGGTCAACGACCACGTAGGAAGCTAACGTGGAGGATAAATATACCAGCAGGAGGCTAACCTGAAACATAAATTGCAGGCGGTGATCAGTGACATTGTCAGTTGCATGTCAATCTGGCATTCATCATCATCATCATCATCATCACTCATCGTACCTAGTGGCATATAAGGCTTTCAGCTTGTATCGCCACTCTGATCGATCCTGTGCCGCAGTCCTTGCTTCTGACAAGCTCGCCCATCCCATCAAATTCCTCTCTTGTTCTACCAGTCTCCTCTAAATTAGCGTGGGTTGACCCCGAGATCTTTTTCCTTTAAGTGCCACAGCAGGGATGTTATGCTGCGGCATTCTTAAGACATGTCCAGTCCATTCCCATCTACGGCTTTTTTAATCCATCTCAATTGCTTCCTGTGCAGTACTCTTGTAGAGTTCAGTGTTAGTAATAACATAAGGCCAAAATACTCCCCAAATTTGCCCCCAAATACTCCCAATCTGGCATTAGAGGATGAATAATGGAGAGTTCACTTCGACAATAAAAGCTTACAATTCCGTCCCAGTAGCTCAACGGTAGAGCATTGGCTGGCCAACCCAAAGATCCATGATTTGATTCCCGGTTGGGGCAGCAAGGTTTTTATACAAAGCCTGGAAATAATGTATCTTTCCAATCTTTAACCTCTATTTCATTAAATTATCCGCCCTTCACCCAGCCACATTCTCAAGAGAGAGATAGAAAAGTAATCATTTGAAACCCAAAGAAGCAATTCCAACATATTTAGAGACTGCGAATGTCCAGGTTTTCATCATCCAAATTACTTTTCGGGTTCTCTTACATTTTACCTTTACTTATTTCGTCTCAATTGCTGCCGTTTAAGCAAACAGGTAACATCCTTTGGATCTTGGAAGAAGCCAAATTCGAAAGTAATTGAAATTCCGCTTTTAAGTGTCGAGAAAAGGGGTAGTTTTAAATTGAAAAAAGAAGTATTTTTACAGATGGAGTCAAAGTTCTCAAGACACAATGGTGGATTTCGTTATATGTTACTTAAAATTGATGTCTGAAGGTATTTTCTGGTTTCCTCACATTTTATTAGGTGGCATCGGGATTTTGTATTTTCATTTACACCGAGTGAGTGGAGAATTTTTATAAAGTGTGTGAGACCAGGAGGTATCATATTCAGCTTTTGATGTTTACGACGAAACAAAGCACATAATTTTAGTCACCGTTTTATGATAGTCTTGGCCCGGAAAGTCATGACCCCCAATAAATACACGTCACACAAATTGCAGGTGTGATTGGGGCAAAATATCCAAGGGCCAAAACTTAAACCAAGCTTCATTGGAAACTGAAAGCGCTAATAATGCGAAGATACGACATTGCACTGAGGAGCGAGCTTCCAGTGAGGTCAAGGAGGGCGTATCTGAACCCCGAGCCAAATGATGTAGCGACAAGGAGGAAAATCAACGAATATACAAATTGGATTATTATTAAAAAGCGAAAAAAGAGAGTCGTAATTTCAATAGAATGATTTTCAAGCTGCAAAGTTTTCGAGAAAGTCGTGTTTTCAAGCAGTGTAGTGTTATTCATTTTGAATAGTGAAAATGTTATAGAAAAAATCGAAGTCTGACTCCAAATGTCAGCAAAAGAATCGGTAAAGATTCCAGTCATGTTGTGCTACAGACCCGAAATACAGAGGTATGTGCCTGTCTTCATGTATGTTACGTCAATTTATGATCTTTGGAATAAGATCCAAAAGACCTGGTCTCACACGATGTTTTTCTCCTCCTTAAGAGTTTGTTAAAATTGATGTAATTTTAATTACGTATATCAATAGAGATGTGAATAAATGATAATTTATTTTAAACATTAAAAATGTGGAATTTAATTAGTAGTGTTTCGATTTAATGATTGTGTTAAGGAACTCGTGCAAAGAAGTAATGGTGGATTATTGCGGGGTTTCAACGTGTTTAATCACCACAAAGTATGTGGGTATTAATGGTGCAGAGTTCACTTTGACAATGAGAGCTTGATATTTCGTCCCAGTAGCGTTCAAGGGTAAAGCATCGCCTGACCAGTTTGAAGATCCAGGGTTCGATTCCCGTTTGGGGAAGCAAGGTCCTTTACAATGGCGTCCGAACAAATCAACTCTGTAGATTAGTACAAAGATGCTAGAGGTCTGAAAGTGACCTTAGTATGACTAGCACGGATTCAGTGAACTCTGGGATATGGAGCGTCGATTTCAAATCAAGAGGATAACGACCAAGTAGGAAACTAACCTGGGAGATAAAAATAGCATCAGGAGGCTGACTTGGGGTAAAAATAGAAGGAGGTACTCAGTCACAGTCAGATTAGCAGTTTCACTCCAATCGGACATTAGAGTGTGGAGAAAGCAGAGTCCAGTTCGACAATAAGAGCTTGCAATTTCGTCCCAGTAGCTCAACAATAACGCGTCGGCTGGCCAGTTCGAAGATCCAGAGTTCGATTCCCGGTTGGGGCAGTTCTTTACAAGGCATCCAAGGAAAGTCCTTAAGCACGCCACTAATTTGTAAGTAAAAGATCCATGAGTGCACACGTTAGGTTTATCTATAATAAAGTGACCATGTTCGATCGAATAAAAGTGATTGCAGGCGCCTCTAGTGGATGATTTAAATAGTTGGGAGAACAACTTAGCAACAAAACGAGATAGACAAAAAAACATCCAATTACAAAGTTCTAGAGCTTTATTTAATGAGTAAGAATCAACACTAAAACTGTTTCGAAACTGTTTCAGAACTGTTTCAAAATTATTTGGTACAATATGGTTGTTAGCGAATGGCTCTCCTATTTAGAAATGTTACAATAAATAACACTTACGTGCGAACAGAAATCTAGTGGAAAGTCTGTTTAAATTGCATTCCATCAAAAGCAATGCTTATTTGAATTCCAGAAAGAATATAACCACGTACATTGGCAAACATTGCTGTTGTCACCGTGTTAGAGGTATGATATAACTTTTTGAAAAACATTTATTGGCTTTCGTATACGCATTCTGTTCATTCCTTGTGTTCACTGAAATCCCTTTAATTCGATCGGGCGTGGTCCCTTCAGGGACTTAGCCAAACTGGGATCAGCCAAACTGAACCAAACAGGTACCAAACATCCCTTCGGGCCCCCTTTACATCTCGATATACGAGTATATGAAATGAACAAAAATGCTTTTCAAAAATATAATTACATTCTATAAAAAGCTATGCAAAATGTGACTCTTACACCTTTTAATGTCATTTAGATTATTGGCAAATTTCTTTAGTCAAAACACCAACATACTAGAGAAAGGTATACAAAATGTGGTTCTTACACATTTTAATGGAATTTAAATTATCGACAGCTTTCTTTAGCCAAGATACCAGCATGCTAAATTAGTGCGATTAAACACTCTATATACCCAAAATGAATCTAACGGCTAGGCAAACATATTCCGATGACATACATTTTTTAAGAAGTTTAAGAAGCAGCCGTTAATTTTTCGATGTTGTAATTGTTTAAAGTAGGACCCCCCTCCCCTCTGATCTGAGGGTCCGAACCCCTGCGTCCTTGCAGGCACCTGCGTTAGTCAGGCCCCAGGTCTCTTTACTGTAAATAGACCTAATGTGTACATTCATGGACCTTTCTTTAGAACATTATTGGGGTACTAAAGAATTTTCCTGAGAACCATGCATGTTACCAATTGCATATTACCATGCATATTGTTCAGTTGTATCTTCATAGAATGTCAAATATTTTCCCCCTTTACGTTTCGTTTTGTTCAAACAATTTAGCAATTTCAAAACGGGCATGCTGTAATTTGCATGAAATCGGATCACTGAAACATATATATATTATAATTTTTAAGACTACTCTAATTTCAGATTCTAGCATCTATGGACCGATTTCAGAATTGTTATTCTTTTGTCAGATGAAATAGGTGGCACATACTACTTACAATGGTGTAACAAGAAAACTGACTATGGGCCATAATTTTATCATAATGGTGCCAAAAATTCGCCAATCGCACCATTTTCTTGGAATTAACTAAAATAATTTAAATATTCCGAAAAAAAATCAGCACAATTTCAAAAGTTAACATCAAAACAAATTCCAATTTCGATAATTTAGATGTAAGCAAACATATTAAAAATTTAAATGTTTTAAAGTAAATAAAAAATTTTAAAATTTATTTTGCTCACAAAGTCGATAAAATGCGATATCGAGAAACTTTGCGATGTCGAGAAAAGTTTGATCTGATTCGCTGCTAAATGATTAGGTACCCGAGCAATGTTGCTTTCCTTCATGTGTCACGGCGTAGCTAAAATTAAAACTTATATGACGTTCAACTCTAAGCTTGTTTGCTCTGGAGTAGGAAATCCAAGGACAGTAAACTTTCGATAATCCGGCGCAGTCGAGACTTCAGTGGCGCCGGATTACCAAATTTGCCGAATTATCGGATGCCATACTAAAGTGGGGTAAAAAATGAACTTAAAACAAAATAATGAACAATAAAATGTTATATTTAATTACTTAAAACTACATATACTGGATTTTCCTGTATAGTATGTAAAAAAAATTGAAATTAATTATAAATTATGAGATAAACTTCAATAAACAGAAATGTACATCAAAAATCATTTAACTCAGTACAGCCGAACAAACGCGAATGCTACTCGAGGGGTGTGCCAGACTGTCGAGTGCGCCGATCCATCAGATACCGGATAAACGAATTTACTGCATTTCCGAGAAAATCGTCTGCGCTTATTATTTTATTTGTGCAACAAGTTAAGTTGTATTTGCTTTATTTATTTTTACAAGTGTATCAAAAAATTAAAATTATAAATAATTCTTTAAGATTACTTAACAAATACAAAATATATATCCCCCTCCCCCCCCCCCTGACATATATATCATAATACATCTGACTTAAATGTGACATATATGTCACATTTAAGTGACATTGATTTCAGAAATTGTAATGGATATGCTAATATTTTAGGGGGAGAATATGAGAAACGATATAAATTGGATAAAATAAAAATAAGTCAAATATATATATATATATATATATATATATATATATATATATATATATATATATATATACAGGGTGTCCCAAATTAAACTACACATTTCCGAGAGGGCTACAGCAAAATCTATTCATCAGAAAGTCATGAAATTTGGGGAGAGTCGTAAGGAGATGATGGGAATTTTTTCTAAAGCAAAACAGAAGGTTAGTTCCAAAAACCACCAATAGAGGTCGCTATTGATGGCGTTTTTTTTTGCCCACATGAGTGTCTACAAGTTCCGTTATACTCTTCTAAGGTAATGGTATGGTGTAGTTTTACTGCTACATTCATTTTGGGACAATTTTTTTTCGAAGAGCTCAGATCCACAGGTCCTGTAAAGTGTTCTGTCACCAAGCAACGTTACGCATCCTTATAGGAGAATTCCATCATTTCTGTTCTGCAGGCACATCAATGTGTTAAAACAATAGTGTTTATGCAAGATGCAGTGTAAACAATAGTGTTTATGCCTCTACACATGGCCACTTGGGTGAAATAAATGCTCAGGAGCCACTTTTCTGAAGACAGAATAATCAGCAGTCATTTTCCTACGATATGGCCTGCAAGATCCTCAGATTTGAATCCATGCGAATTTTAGCTCTGGGGATATCGCAAAGACTTGGTTTACCGTGATCCCATAAGATCTCTGTTCTATCTTAAAGACAGCATAGCACGCCATGAGTGTAGCATTCGACTCATACACTGCAGTCAACCATTGACATGCTATGTCATGATTCCAGATGGAAGCAGTCAATGATGACCATCATATTGAACATTTCTTGTCCTCATTGACAGATACATCGCGTAGTTCATGTTATATATTCTGTATAAAGATATTATACGCCCTCTATTGGTGGTTTTTTGAACACTAAATTTTTTTGCTCTAGAAAAAATTCCTATCATCTCCTAACGATACTCCTCAAATTTCATGATTCTCTGGTGAATAGTTTTTGCTATAGCCCTCTCGGAAATGTGCAGTTTAATTTGGGACACCCTGTATATATATATATATATATATATATATATATATATATATATATATACATATATATATATACACACATATATATATATATATACACATATATATATATGCACACACACACACATATATATATATATATACATACAATAGAGAAGTTGCGACTCAAAAAACTCCAATATTAAAAACTACCTAACAAATAAAAACGTATCAAACAGAGAATCATCAATCAAGTGGAATATAAAAGGCAAACTACTAGTCATCAAGCTGAAGACAAACAACAAACATCAATGGAGAGGAATCGATAATGGAAAATTAAATAAAATCCAAGCATTAAAGCTTTACACGTGGACAAGCCCTAGGCCTAAACAAATGAAATGTTCATTTCGATAAAACTCTTCATCAAGTCCAAGTATTTCATCAAAATATATACAAGGTATATATATATATATATACAAGGTAGATCCGCAGTACAGGGTTTTTCCAGACAATGAGTGTCAGTGAACTGTAGTCGTTCGCGTCCGTCGAAAATGGAACTGACGTTTGAAAAACAACGTGCGAATATCAAATTCTGCCAACGTTTGGGGAAATCGCCGAGAGAAATATTGCATGCAATGTTTCTGTCGGCTATTTCCCCAAACGCTGGCAGAATTTTATATTCGCACGTTTGAATGCAATGTTTCTGTCGCCGATTTCCCCAAACGCTGACAGAATTTTATATTCGCACGTTGTATAACGTGCGTGAACGTGAACGACTACAGCTCACTTACACGCATTGTCTGGAAACACATCTGCTTTTTCTTTTTCACATCTCGCATCACATGTGCCTCTACGCCACGGTAAAATAGTTCTCCTCTCCTCCAATCAGAGTTGGAGATATCAGCACAGCCTCCGAACTTCTTGATTCAACCTTGTGTGTATATATATATATATATATATATATATATATATATATATATATATATATATATATATATATATATATATACATATATATGTAAATGTGTGTGTGTGTGTCACATTTAAGTTATATATATAACTTAAATGTGGCATATATATAATATATTTGACTTATTTTTTTAACTCTGAATTTATATATACACTGGTTTCCAAAAGTTAAGCACGAACGGTAAAATCACCAAAAATGGAAAGTTAAAGCTTTGATCAACTCAAAATTGTACATGAAGGTAGCAAATGTGTTTATGTATTAAAGAAAACAAGAATTATGTACAAAGATGAAAAAATATTTACTTTTCGTAAGTTATATGATAATGTGGTGACGGGCATTTGTTTCACCGTCATCACTTGCATATCAACACATAATTTCATGTACATACATTTTATGAAACTCATAAATAATAGGATAATTAATAATATGCGAAGATAATAGGATGCTTTGCCGTGATATTTCTATTTTTCAACCCAGGTTCTAAAAATACCCCCTGTCCAGGAGTAAACTCCAGAATGACTTGGCCGCACATACACAATTCAATAATCGAAGTAATTCAAGTTCTTACCTTGAACGGTAGCGTCTTCCGCTAAAACATGTAAATGTACAAGACACCAAATACATAAGAAAATAGACATTTGTTCATTCTAAATATGATTTAATAGATGTTCTGATTCAAATCAAAGAGTACAGCTTAATCAATATCATGCTTTATCTGCTGGACACAGGCGGACTTTAATTAAGTTACTATGCGACAACATGAATATAAATGGAAATAATACGAAGATATGTGACAACTAAATATGTTATAAACACATTATAAATATATATATATTGGTATGGTCGAGGTATGGAATACGGGCAGGCTACTCAGAGAGGATATTAATTTTGATAATAAATTAAGTAATTGAGGAAATAATTTGAGTACGCGGATGATATATTAATCAGTCTTGATTTAAAGATTAAGTTCTTGAGAATGTAGACTCATGCCAGTTCATGCCAGGAAAATAGCCGGTTCTTACACAGGAACAAAAATGACACTTACCTCATATCACCCGAATATCGTGGATAGGTCGTCGCTTCTCACATCGGTCGTAACCCGCATGGGAAATTCCCATGATCCGCAAGGAACGAGGCACACCATTCCAGGATCTCTAGATATGGCCCAACCTGTATCCGACTTCATTTTGCGCAACGGCAGGATTCAGGCATGAAGACAAGACTCGGCTACTCCGGCATCGTCGAAGACATTCAATTGGTCCGGCATGTTCACGAGATGTCAGGCATGGGATAGGGACTTGCCAGATGGTCCGGAATTCGACTTCGGATCCATCCTTCTCTGTAGAAGTCGCTGTCGGGGGTCGGCGACATTCCCAAGCTCGAGAGTCCAGGGATCCGCATTGGGAGTCGGTCCCCGGAACTCCGTGCCAGCATCGAAGATAACGCTACCACATATCCGGATGGTAGTCAAGATGGGAATGAGCAACGAGTTCTCCCAAAACCTCCCTTTTAAACACAAAGAGCAATTTCTGGTTCAGGATCCAAATCGGACTTCCTGGAAGACTAAATTCCGATTTTAGCCAATAGAAAATCGTCCAAACTTTGAAATCCGTACCCTCGCCGCGAGGTCCCAAAAGATCCAACAGCTGTTTCTCGCTGACAGAACAAATGCATGCTAAATGAGATGCAACCAGAGAACTTCATCACCTAAGCGCCAAGCGATGACCCTGAACTATAACAGGAAGAATAAGACTTCTCTCTCTGAGGGCGTGCTTTACAAATTAATATGAAAAAGGCTAAAACATTATTTTAACACAGCTAGATAATTGTAGAACATAATATATATTTAAGAGACGAGAGGGATAATTAAACAGGGATGAATATATTAAAAAAGATGTATACAATATAGAATATTAAAATATAATGCATATTTTATGATTTTTACAAAAGTGACGAGATTTTTAGAAATCTCATCAGGACAATAACGTCACATTTGGATCATTAACAAAATTATGTTTAAAGGCAAACAAACCAAACAAAACTTACATTAATATGGTATATGACCACCCCGGACTTTCATGCAAACTTTACAACGATTTTCCTTGCTTTTAGTGAAGTGATCAACCATCGCAGATGCGAGCAATGGCCATTCCTCGAATAGGGCAGTTTCCAGCTCTCTGAGACTGGTTGGAGACGGTAAACGTGCAGAGACAGCACGCCTGAGGGCATCCCAAAGGTTTTCATTGGGAGAAAGGTCGGGGGAATACTCCGGCCACTCCATACGAGAAATGCCCTCACTTTCCAGGTATTCGTCAACGATGTTAGCTCGATGGAGACGGGCATTATATATTCATATATTCATGGAGACGGGCATTATATATTCATATATTCATGGAGACGGGCATTATATTGATATTTCGTCCATAAGAAGGAAATCAGGCCCAACTGCTGCTGCGTAGTCCCGCAATGGATCTAGGACTTCATCCCGATACCGCGCAGCCGTCACAGAACCGCCTTTAAAGATGTGCAGTTCTGTGCGATATCCCATTGAAATTCCCGCCCACACCATGACGCTGCGACCTCTGAATGCATGATGTTCGATGGTGTTCTTGCCCTGATTGCGTGTGATTCGTTCTCTCCAGACCCTTACATGCTTATCATCTGATTCCAGGGCAAATATGGACTCGTTCGTGAACAGAACAGGACGTTGCACCAATCTGAGACAGTCCAACTGACATGTTAACGACACCACTTTAATCTTGCCCCTCTGGCTTGGACGGAACACAAAAACGTGGTACTCCAGTGTACAGTCCCTTCGCGTGGTGTCTTCGGCGCACAGTACTGGCAGATATTGTCTTAACAAATGTCGCTGCAACCATGGATGTAACAGTTGTGGAGGTCACTCGTCGATTCCACTTAGCTACTATAGCAATATACCGATCATCAGAGGGGAAGGTAATCCTTGGACGTCCGGGCACCGGTCTCCGGACAACTGTTTGACGTGTTTGGAATTGTTTTCATAATTGAGAAATTACCGGATGATCAACGCCAAAGAAAATAGCGGCATCTTTGATTGACTGTCCTGCTTCAATGCGTCTGACAGCACGCCAACGCTCACTACCTGTCATTCGTCTTCTTTCAGCCATAGAAATATGAATATCATCAAAAATAATCCTGCAAAAGTTATAAACACTTCGTATCAGCATTTAAATGCACCTCCTCAAACCCTTCAGAATGCTGGCGTCGTCAACGACTGCCTAATTAGCTTATATCCGGACAGTCAATCGTGATTGGCTGTAACATACGATATTTGTATATTGCCATCTACATCCGCAGCGATTTTCAGCCACTCAAATTGAAATACGCTTTCAAAAAATGAAAATTTGCATTGCGTGCTTAACTTTTGGAAGTCAGTGTACATAATCTAAATGACATATATAACATATATATAATATATTTGGCTTATTTTTGTTTATTTTATTCAAGTTATGCCGATACCCATAACCTTCCCAAATGTATTGTCATCCATTACAAGTTCTAAAATCAATATTTTAAACAGTAAACCACTTTTGAAATATGCATTATGTTTGAACATGTGTAACTTTTCTCAACCCAAAATACTTTTACAGTTGTGTTACATTTCCCCTTTCTAATTTCATGTCAGTCACTGCCATTCAAGGAAACAAAACTGTAGCAGCTCGATTTTAAATTGACTGAAATATGTTCAAAAATGTCAAGCATGAGAAACGATTTAAAGGGGAAACTAAGAGCAAAATATAAAAAAAATACTGTATTTTGCAAGATATTATTTAAACTCATATCAGATTTTTTTGTTACTTTATCTAGGCTATATTATATAAGAAAGTACATCTTCATCATCGGGATTTACATTTTCATTCGTTTCAAATCATAAAAAACATTTTTTTTATTTATATTTCCAAACTTACATGCATTTCTGTTGTATATTTAACATCCTATTGGAAAAGATGCGATGTATGTTCAATAATTCTATAATCATTTGATCAATTGTCGTAATGTCCATGCTTAAACAATTATACAATACAAATATTTATTAAAAACCTTCCTTTTCATAAAATGTAATATTAGTACTATTTGAATATTCTAATAAACGGCCCATTTACTCTAGATATTAAGCACATGTAAATTTTCAGACTTGAATGTTTTCCAGCACTCTCCCCTCTCCAGTTAAGGCAATTATCAGAAAATTTCGCACCATATATTTAGAAAATTTATAAGTAGCACGTAAACGTCTAGATTCAATATTTACATAAATAAAACCTGTTACCAACTTCCTACCAGGGTTCCGTCAAGCGAGGGAGTCTCCAAAAATTTTAATAAATAAAACCCCGAAATATTTAAAAAAATAAAACTTGTTACCAACTTCCAACCAGGGTTCCGTCCGGCGCTGTCTACAGGGTCCCCCGAAATTTTCAAAAGTTTGCAAAACAAGTGCAACTTGCCCAACTTTTTCTCAATTAAGTAAAGGAATTGAAATCATTAAGGTTTTAACGTGAGAATTATTTTATACCAAATCATTACAAAATTTACATGCTATATTTATTTGTTACTGTTACCAGGGTTTCATCCGGCACTATCTGCAAGGTCTCACGAAAATTTACAAAAGTTTACAAAATAAGTACAACTTGCACACCTTTTTCTCAATTAAGTAAAGGAATTGAAATCATTAATGTTTTAACGTGAGAATTATTTTATACAAAATCATTACAAAATTTACATGCAATATTTATTTGCTAGTTTTACCAGGTTTCCGTCCGGCGCTGTCTGCAGGATCCGCGAAAATTTACAAACTTTGCAAAACAAGTACAACTTGCCCACCTTTTTTTAAAATTAAGTAAGGGAATTGAAATCAATAAGTTTTTAATGTGAGAATTATTTTATGCCAAATCATTACAAAATTTATATGCAATATTTATTTGTTAGTTTTACCAGGTTTCCGTCCGAGGCTGTCTGCAGGGTCCCGCGAAAATTTGCAAAAGTTTTCAAAACAAGTACAACTTGCACACCTTTTTCTCAATTAAGTAAGGGAACTGAAATCATTACGGTTTTAAAGTGAGAATTATATTATACAAAATCATTACAAAAGTTACATGCAATATTTATTTGTAACCAGTAAGCCAGATGCAAATTTAAATTGTGTTTGTCATTTTTTAACACTTTACAACAAAGTTGAAAAGTGTTTATGACTTTGTTAACACTTTACAACAAAGTTGAAAAGTGTTTATGACTTTGTTCATTCTGTCTGTCTGTCTGTCTGTCTGTCTGTCTGTCTGTCTGTCCGTTAGCACGATAACTGCCGTAAAAATGAGTTTATCAAAATGAAATTTTTTAACACTTTACAGCAAAGTTGAAAAGTGGTTATGACTTTGTTCATTCTGTCTGTCTGTCTGTCTGTCTGTCTGTCTGTCTGTCTGTCCGTTAGCACGATAACTGCCGTAAAAATGAGTTTATCAAAATGAAATTTTAGTATGTTGTTCAGACGGTCTGTAGGACCTATGGGAATATAAATAAATAATATCACCCAATTAGTTTTTTATTGAACCCGGGTTGAAAAAATGAAATACATTGAACCCTATGGGACCTAATTTTTCAAACATTTTTTAAGTAAATTTAAAATTCACGAATTGCTTCGAAATTTTTAGGAAATATTCACATTATCCCATAGAATATATAAAAAAAAATTTAGTAAAATATGTTAAGTAGTTTTTTAATTAAAAAAATTATTTAATATAGGGAAAAAACAAATTCAATTAAATTCTGACTTTGGGATATCTTCCAGAAAGAAAAGAGAGAGATATTATATAATAAATATCTCTCCATTTGTTTAAACGTTTTGCATATGGGAGTGGCTTCATATTTTAAAATGAATTTGGTAGATAACAATTTTTCATTTTTTTTAAATTTTATATAACTCTTCATGATAAGTTTAATTGATGGCATTTTAAATGCACTTTCCTACGTCCTAGAGAGTTAAAATTTGGTACACAGCTTACATTTGTTGGATCTTTAAATATAGATCATACATTTTTTTCGAAATGGCCTGAAAATAATCCCCGTTCACTTCTATAAATCATTGGTGTAATATTGTTAAAAATTCTGATGTGGACAGCACATGTCTTTCTCTGCAGACTCATATTCGTTCTCTTTATTTATTCAATGATAATTTGAGTTTATCTGCACAACATAAGTATTTTAAATGACATTGAATTTACATGTTAAACTTAAATTTGGTTCTCATTTGATAGCTGTACTTATTGTCAAAGGTGGCGTAGCGAAAACGCGAAGAAACTAGAATATCTCATGAACGGCTAGTCCTAGAGTAATGGGGTTAGTCTTATTCTTTTTGTTGTCAAAAATCACATATAAAATAGGAATTTAATTGATATAATTGAGCACACGTAGTCTTTTATTTTTATATATAACGATTTTTGCTGGCCATTTCGCAAAAATAGCCCATTCCTTTTTCCCGAATCGTAGTAGAATAACCTACAAATGATTTATATACAAAATTTTGTTAAATTTGGTATATAAATCACTTGTAGGTTATTGAAATATTATACTCCAAATTTTGTTAAATTTGGTTCATTAGTTTTTAGCTAGAGTGGATAAAGGCAATTTCTGCGGCCATTTCGCAAAGAAGGCAGATTCTTTTATTACGAATCGTACTATAATCTAATGCACATCAGGATTTCCCACAAAAAACATACCTACCAAATTGTATGAAATTCGGTCCATTAGTTTTTCAATTAGAGTGGATGTAATATCCACACAGACACACAGAAACATACACAGATACACCCTTACACACATAGACGTCTTCCTAAAAGTAGTTTTTTCGTGTTCTAGAAGTCCCAAAACGTGTAGATCCTTTGAAAATTCGAGTTCCGATCTTCGGCACGATTCCAATACTTTGAGTACATACACATACACATATATATTATCTGTGTATTATCTGTGTATCTAAATTCCGTGCCTATGCAATTACAATAGTTGTGATTTTAAATGATCCCTAAACTTTTATTATTTCTTCAAGGAAGCCTAATTTTAACATATGCAGAATGCAAATATCTCAAGCGATTGTAAGATGAATTACATAAGAATTTCTGAATTTTTTTCACACAAAATTATTTAGCTCTGGAGTCTGGAATACAAGTTATATGAATGAAATATTCATTGATTTTGCATAAAGAATCAGATGATTTATATTTCGATACAGTTTTAAATATTTAAGTATAATAAATTGCTGTAGTACTGTGATAATGTAAAAGATATTACCACTGAATGAATCACATTTTAGAAATTTTTAAATGAAATTACATTTCAGTTGGAAAGTGTTTCATAATCAATGCTCATGCATGATTGATCTTTCTTGTTTTCTTTTAAAAAGAATTAAAGAAATAAGCAATGAATTCTCTTGTAATATTTTCTTTAAAAGTATGAAATATTTATTATGTATTTATCCGACTACTTTACACGTTTACTTTGTAATTTGTCTCTTTCGAACTTGATATGTGCCAGCCAAGTAAGGGTACCGTGCCGTTTTACGAAATATTTTAAAGCTTTTCTCAAAAAAGGAAAAAGAAGATTGGGAATCACTTTTGTATATAAACACTAAGCCAGGTACAAATTGCGTGACTCCAGTTATGCAATGTTAAGAAGTTCATGTGCTCTAAGGTGATGTCAACCTATGAAAATGCACAAAAGAACGGAAGAATGGATAACGACCCCAAAAGTCAAGGAACAGCCTGCAACTCAATAATGGAAGCATTGACACCGAGCCAAGAATCGGAAATTCTGGAAGAAACACCTAGGGTTTTTATATAAATATATTTTTTAATTATAGGCGATTTTTACCATTTTAATATAGTTAGTTATTTTATCTGTTTTCTGTATAGTAATTATTTTGGATCTTATTTTTTTGCATTTTATGTTGTACATATAATTATACATTTTGGTGGTTGGTTATTTTTTTTCAAGATTTTTCACTAATTGTTAGTAGAAGAATCCAAGTATTATCTTTCTTCATTTTCTTTGTTCATATAAGAACATACATGTTTAAATATTATATTTCTATACTTTTAGAATATTTCTTCAATTTACTTTCTAATATATTAATATTTCATTATATATATAAATAAATATATATATATATGTGTGTGTGTGTGTGTGTGTGTAAAACGAATTACACAAGAAGTTGTAAAACGCCTTGAACCTTTCTTGAGATTTTACACGTTTTTCAACTAAACTTATAAAAAAAATTACTTAAAAATTATAAAGTAGTAACTGTCATGAAATATGTTCACTTTTCATATGTAATATTATGCGAAAAAATGTGTTATCATTCTTGCCAACCTAGCTCGTGCCATTCAAGAGAAAAAATACTTTTTATAAAAGATTTTCATTATGAAGTCAAAGAATTCGCCAATAGCCATTTATTTCATTTGATAATCATTGAATGTGAATTGCATTTGGATAAGGATATTACACATGAGTTTTGATAAGGATTGCTTTTAGATAAGGATTTTACACAGTCATTCTGTTTCAACTAATAATTTGTCAAAAGCGTCCAATTTTAATTGAATATGAAAATCATTCTACCGCGGATTCTGTATGCCATTATTTCCCTGTTTAAGAAGTAATATCAATTGCATTGTGTACAGAAAGTCATGTTCTGCCCACATTAGTGGTCTTTTAATATAGACCCAATATTAGCCTTAAACTGGGGAGCAATGTATATAAACAAATTCCAGCCTGTCTTTAGAAACAAAATTAAAAAATATATACAACTCCTGACTTCATTTAGATGATTAAGCATTAAATAATGCGAGAAAAAAAAAATTTCCAAATCTAAAATCTGTTCCGAATTTCTAATTTCATCATAACCATTGGTTTCCGTGCTAATTAGCAGCCGTTATAAATTATGCATCAAGCGTAAAACCAGAATTGTCACGTTATTACCATCCATTTGAGTTTACAGAATCCGTGATTGCAAAGGCACCCTCTGGGAAAAAGCAGTTGAGCACGGTTGACGTCCCTATATGCTGGGCAGTAGTAACAATTAAATTGCAAATTAGGAGCAGGGTCTTAGAGAAACAATTTTCTTATCGGTTCTTTAATACATTGCTATGGTTATACTTGAGTCTTTTACTTTCATTCGTTTTTCATGTGATTGTTAACCGGTGGCGAAAAAATTTTCTCTGCTATTGTGTAGACTAAAAAATTTTAAAGCATTAGTTTCTCTGGATCTGTTGCAGATAGGGATTAGATGATGACTAGTATGGATTTAGAATTAAATTCGGGAGAAAGTTGGAGGATTCCTTAAGTATCTAAAATCTCCGGGGACCAATTTTAACCATTGCATGTATAAAAATTTTCCTTGAAGGTTATATTTCTCAGGATTAGCTATAGTTAAAGCTTAGATGATGGCTGATAAGGATTCAGTATTAAATCAGATCACTGAGTATTTCCACTTCCTGTTCAGAGCCAACGGCCGTACCGTGCTGAAAACACCGGTTCTCGTTAGATCACCGAAGTCACGCAGCATCGGGCGCGGTTAGTACTTGGGTGGGTGATCACCTGGGAACACCGCGTGCTGTTGGCACATTTCGGGCGCGGTACCCGGAGGTTTGCGCGCTGGATTTGCACGCTGCCACAACTGCCGCGGAGTACGATCACGTTAAACATGTGGGTCCGTAAGTCCTTCCGAGAGGTTGGTGGTAGGGGAAGGAGGGTACGGTCCCGGTGGATGCCTCCCCCACTGGGTTCCGGTCTAAATTGGGTGGCACTTCCCGGCCGTCCAAACGGTTACCTTACACCTTTCTGGTAGGTCGGACGGTCTGGGTCTCAACAACAACAACTTCCTGTTCAGAGATATCACTTCCGAATAAAAATTTACATTCTCCTTGCAGCAGCTATTTCTCAAGATCGACTGTAGATGAAACTTAGATGAATACTAATAAGGATTCGGCATCAAATTCCGGTGATTTGAAAGGGTCCACTAAGAATTTCCACTTCTGGGGAGTATTCACTTCACGTTCGAATTTTTTTTCATAAAACATAAATTTCATAGAATTGGTTATAAATAGATCTTAGATGATGACTTATGCGAAATCTTATCATCAGATTTCAGGGGAAATTTCATTAATCATTTCCACTTCCGGTTCTATCACTTTCAGTGTATACGAAAGCTCGTACTACGAAAATGACTATAAGTGTGTAAAAAAATACAAAAATGCTTAATAGAAAGTAAAGTATACATAGCACTTGTCACCATAGAAAGACTTCTTCATATCTATTTAAAGCTTTCCAACATAGTTGAAAAATGTTTATAACATTGGTCATTCTGTCTGTCTGTCTGTCTGTCCGTTCGCACGATAACTGCCGTCAAAATAACTTTATCAAAATGAAATTTTAGTATGTTGTTGAGACGGCCTGTGGGACATATGGGAATGAAAATGAATAATATAACTCAATTAGTTTCGAATTAAACCCGGATTAAAAAATTGAAATGCATTGAACCCTATGGGATATAATTTTCTAAACATTTTTTAAACGGAGTTAAAATACACAAATTTCTTCGAAAATTTTAGAAATTATTCAAATTATCACGTAAAATGTGAAAAAAAAATTCAGCAAAATAGGTTGGGTAGTTTTTTGCATAAAAATTGAAATAATAATTACACCCATATTATATGAAGAAATCATGTGACTCGTTTCAAAATAAAATATGACATCCATTTTGACATCCGCTGTGTAAAGATCGTGGTATTTAACAATCGTTTAAATTTATATTTAGTGCTGCATCCGTCATAAAACCGCTTTATTTTTGCGTATTATTTGTGTATTTAAATTCTGTGCCAACGCAATTGCAATATTTTTTATTTTAAATGATCACTAAACATTATTTCCACAACGAAGCCTAATTTGATCGCTAATCTACAGCATACAGAATGTAAACAAATCAAGTCATTGTAAGATAAGTTGAATAAGAATTGAATTTCTTCTTCATGTAAAATTTAGCTCTGATGTCTGGAATATATGAATACGTGATATGAATGAAATATTCATTGATTTTACATAGAGAGGCAGACGATTTATATTTTGCTGACGTCATTCGAATAAAATTCATTTTGTGTAATTAGAATTGCCTATTTCGATGAAGTTTTCCAAGTAGTGGTACTGTGATAATTTTTAAAATGTCAGCTCTGAATGATGCATCCCATTTTAAAGATATTTAGACAAAATTGCATTTCAGTTGGAAAGTGTTTCCTAATCAATGCTTTATACATGATTGATCTTTCTTGTCATTTATATGTTTTTGATAATTAGCTTTAAACAGATGCTTTCAGACCGTATCAGGAGAGTGATGTTACAGTTTTACTAATGCTACAGTGTCAAAATCAATTCATTAATTGAAAAATATTTTTAGGGTATTCAAAAATCTTGTGTTGTGAATCCGTGACTTTTTTACAGACATACATCCTCAATTTTTTAAATGTAAGAACTTAGTAAGAGCAGAAAGTATATAAAGATAACAAACTGTTATGGCGGGAAAAAATAATTTCCTTTGTCAAAACAAATGAGACAAAGCAGTAACTGAAGTAAAGGCAGGAAAATGTCTGTCTAATTGAAAAGAAACATCCTCCTGCTTTTCCTGGATGACTGTCTATCTAATTTGCCATAACAAATGACGTTGGCCTCCAAAACCATTTCATATCAACCATTGTTTATTTTATGGTATTACTAGCGACATGATTTAATTCCCACTTCCCGTATACAGCATTTCGATCGAAATATTCATTAACCATCAGTTTTGTTATTTATAAGATCACATGAATGCAGACAGCAGCAACCATGAAACAGTTTCATGCTTATAATGCGAAAGTTATAATTACTATCCCTTTTCGTTAATAATATTCTTCAAATATATTTTTATCTGTACGATTTCGAACAATACCATTTACAATGACCAATCAGTTCCGTCAAAACTTTTCATTCTGCTTCCAATATATGAAACTAACTATACATGGACTAAGTTTAATATACGACTATGTCTTACAAACAGTTTATATATATCCTAACATAAAGAAGAACCTTATATAGTACATATACAAATATTAAACACAAAACAACGTTATTACTTTCCCTATAAACATGGTATAATGTGTAGCAGTAATGTGACCGGATCGAAAATTCAGATTCAAATTTTCGACGGAAGAACACGTTTCAAGCATCCAAAAGCTCGAATCCAACGTTTCTGAGGCGACGTATGCGTATATGTATGTGTGTATGTGCGTGTATGTGTATATGTATGTGCATGTGTGTGTGCATGTGTATGTGGGTCTGTGTGTGTGGATGTGGATGTGTGTGCAAGTGTGTGTGGGTGTGTACGTATGTGCAAGTGTGTGTGCGTACATGTGCGAATGTGTGTGGGTGTGTATATGTGCGAATGTGTGTGGGTGTGTATGTGTGTGTGTGTGCGTACGTATGCGAGTGTGTGTGTGTATGTGTGTAAGAGAGAGAGAGGAGGTAATATTTCACGAATGGAGCGTTTCGAATAAAATTTGGTACATAAATGATAATCAGTGAATACTAAAACCTAATGATTTTAAACTCAATCGAATGTTTGGAATATCCCCACATTTTATAATGAAATTTTCAGAAAATCATTAAAAATCAAAACTTTCAATAATATTATGTAAAAAATCTGATGTGGGCAATACATTACTTTCTTTATATAATGCAATGAATTTACTACTTCTACAGTAAAAACAAAATAGATCATTCTTATAGTAGATACTTATATTCTTTCCAAGATATTGAATTTTCGTCAATAAGTTGTCACTTTCATTGATTTAGCGCCATTTCTATACCTTTGACGAGATTTTCGTTAATTTGGTAACATTTAAAAAGTCGCTAAGTTGGCGACATTCCTCTAAATTCGTCACCAAAATCTCACCAAGCGTTATGGACGGAGAAATAAGTTATTCTTATAGCAGATAAATGACTATTGGCGTTCAAACAGAAAAGCATTACTCAAAGTATCTTTTCTTATGAATGGAATGAGCTAGATCCACGAGATTGATGTCACCAAATTTATCGCAGGATATAGCATATGAAAAATAAACATGCTTCTCAATAGTCAATCTTTTTTTTTTCAATTTATGGGAATCTTTAATACATTTATTTTAAAAATGTACAATATCTCGAGAACGGTTCATGCTAGCGTTCTAAAGTTTATGTCAATCGTTTTCTAAGGAAAAATTACATAAGAAATGTCTATCTGCGTAACATTATTAAAGATTTTGATGTTTTACTGATTTTTTCAAAACTTCACTCGAAAATTTTGGTGAGTTTTGAACATTCGATTGTGTTTAAAACCGATAGACTTCCAGTATTCATCGATTGTAATTTTTATACCAAATTTCATTCGAATTGCTTCATTCGTTAGTGAGATATTGTCTCCACAGACTCTGTGACACACACACACATACTTTCACACACACACAGACATCACCTCAAAAATGTTCGATTCGTGATCAGGGATGCTTGAAACGTGCTCTCCCGTCGAAAACTGGAATTCGAATTCTCGACACCGTCACAATACTTTCCTTATACATTTTACTATCTATATAAGGAAAGTAATAATTATTTCCTACTTAATTTTTTATTAGAAAATAATTGACATAAACTTTAGAATTCTAGCATGAAATGTTCTCGAGATATTATACTTTGATCAACTAAATGTATCAAAAAATCACAAAATTGAAAAAATTTAACTGTTGTGAAATATGTTCACTTTGTTTAATTTTTATATGTAATATTATGCGATAAATTTGTTATTATCATTTTCGTGAATCTAGTTCGTTCCATTCACGACAGAAAATACTTTGAGTAATATATGTGTATTTTGACCCCTATCAATTTGCCTACAGTCATTTATATATGAGAAATAATCTTCTCTCAGTTAGTCTGTAACGTCTTTCAATCAATGTGTGGAACTTGGTGACTAATTTAGCGAAATATCGCCAACTTGCCAATATTCTGCTCCAAGTTAACAAAAATATCGTCAAAATTTAAAAGCTGAACCTAAGTTAATGAAAATAACGTCAAACGGATAAATTAATTATTAAAATATTGTAATATATGGACTATATTGCTTATTGCGAAAGCTATCAATATTGATATTTGTCTATTAAGAGTTGCGAGAAATACTAATTAATTCTGTACTTCGAAATAGTTTCACATGTTCTCATCTCGAAAAGCACCAAATGTATAATTCAATGCCAAAAACTTTGCGCCGGAGATCTTATACATCATCATTATTTCACTGCGAAAGAAGTAAATTCATTGCATTATATAAGGACAGTCAAGCGCTGTCCACATCATATATTACTTTCCTTATATACATAATGTATAAGGAAAGTATTGTGACAGGGTCGAAAATTTGAATTCGAGTTTTCGACGAGAGAGCACGTTTCAAGCATCTCTGATCACGAATCGAACATTTTTGAGGTGATGTCTGTGTGTCAGTGAGTATGTGGATACGATATCTCACGAACGAATGGAGCAACTCGAATGGTACAAAACTCACAATCCGTGAATACTGGAAGCCTATTGTTTTTAAACGCAATCAAATGTTCAGAACACCCCTAAATTTTCGAATGAAAGTTTGAAAAAAATCATCAAAAAGTCAAAATCTTTAATAAAGTTACGCAAATAGACGTTTCTTATGCAATTTTTCCTTAGAAAACGATTGACATAAACTTTAGAACGCTAGCGTGTACCGTTATCGAGATATTGCACATTTTTCAAATAAATTTATCAAAAAATCCCATAAATTAAAAAAAATATATTAACTCTTGAGAAACATGTTCACTTTTCATATGTAATATCATGCGATGAATTGGGTGACACCATTCTCGTGGATCTAGCTGGTTCCATTCATGAGAAAAGATACTTTGAATAATACTTTTGTATTTGAACGCCAATGGTCATTTATCTGCTATAAGAATAACTTATTTCTCCGTCTATAACGCTTGGTGATTTTGGCGACGAATTTGGCGAAATGTCGCCAACTTGGCGACATTTTTAAATGTTGCCAAATTACGAAAATATCGCTAAATGGATAAAAATGATGCTAAATCAATGAAAATGACGACTAATTGACGAAAATACAATATCTTGGAAATAAAAGTATCTACTATAAGAATAACCTATTTTTTTTTATGTAAAAGTAGTAAATTCATTACATTATATCAGGAAAGTCATGTGCTGCCCACATCGGATTTTTTTTACATATTTTATACATTGATGTTGTTTACTACACTTTGGAAATTAAATGTATGCGAACAAATTTAGTTATTACTAGTATTACTACTATAGTCAATCCTTACATTCAATTTACTCTTTCGCTAAATGTTATTTCATTCATAACCATTACTAACATTCAAATGAGGAGCAATGCACATAACGAAATGTAATACATAACACTAATGAATATAACAACTGCTTGTGAGTATACACATTACTTGTTATATAAAAATATTATACCTTTATATAAAAAACATACGAATATTAGGTAACTACAATTGTTCTAATTGACTGCAATTGTTAACTGCTACATGTTATGTGTCATTTTTATCAGTTCCGAAATGTGAAGTAATAGAAAATTCAAATACAACTGTCACCCTGTACTACAGCTATAATACAACATTTCAAAGAATACTCCTGAATGCCTGTGCTCATTTAAAATTTAATCCATAAAAGATTTATGAGAGAAATTTGAAAATCTGAATCAATTGTTCGAAATTCGAATTCCATCCTAAATATTTTTGTTTTATTGTTAAAATGCGGACGTTATGAGTTATGCATTATGCAACAACCAATCCAGTCACGTCATTGTAATTCTGGAAGGAAGCCGGCATCATGTAGAGCACGACTGGAGATCCTTTATGCAAACTGGGAAAGAAATTGAATTTTAAACACTAAAAACGGAACCTTCATGAAACAACCGCGATTGTTTCTGTTTTGGAATCAATAGTTCAGGTTGTAGTCGAATCAAGTATTTTGATTCAAAATCTCTCAGAATTAATAATATAAACACTTTGATTTATCTGTCTGTTTATCTACCTATTTCTGGGTAAGGCTGCTACAAAATGTTGCCAAGCGTGTTTCAATTACTGATAATTTTTCAATTTAGATACTGACCCAGACCATCAGCATTTTCATAACCTTCCACGTGAACACTCAAGTTTTTCGATCACGCATTGACTTTCCACGTACAAACCTTTTCCAATCAGAGTGATCGCATTG
Source organism: Amaurobius ferox (assembly GCA_951213105.1). Classification (NCBI taxonomy): domain Eukaryota; kingdom Metazoa; phylum Arthropoda; class Arachnida; order Araneae; family Amaurobiidae; genus Amaurobius; species Amaurobius ferox. The sequence continues at coordinate 122,579,217 of OX578140.1, forward strand.
TCGGAAACAATAAATGTAAATATTTTCTCCTTTCAAATTATTTTTAATTTTCCTTCCTTAGTAATCCTAAGTTCACGGTTATTTTTTTTTCCAAGGCTTAGATAAAATTAAAAATAACTTATTACTTTCCTTATATACATAATGTATAAAGAAAGTATTGTGACGGGGTCGAAAATTCGAATTCGAGTTTTCGACAGGAGAGCACGTTTCAAGCATCCCTGATCACGAATCGAACATGCTTGAGGTGATGTCTCTCTGCGTGTGTGTGTGTGTGTGTATGTGTGGAAACGATCTCTCACGAACGAATGGAGCAATTCGAATGAAATTTAATACAAAAATCACAATCCATGAATACTGGAAGCCCATTGTTTTAAGACACAATCGAATGTTCAGAACCCTCTTAAATTTTCGAGTAAAATTTTGAAAAAATCATCAAAAATTCAAAACCTTTAATAAAGTTACGCAAATAGACATTTCTTATGTAATTTTTCCTTAGACAAATATTGACATACATTTTAGAACGCTAGCATGAACCGTTCTCGAGATATTGCACATTTAAAAAAATTTACCAAAAAAAACTCTTAACTTAAAAAAAAAAATTAACTGTTAAGAAACGTGTTCAATTTTCATATATAATATCATGCGATAAATTGGGTGACATCATTCTCGTGGATCTAACTTGTTCCATTCACGAGAAAAGATACTTTGAGTAATACTTTTGTATTTGAACGCCAATAGTCATTTATCTGCTATAAGAATAACTTATTTCTCCATCCATAACGGTTGGCGAGATTTTGGCGACGAATTTAGCGGAATGTCGCCAACTTGGCGACATTTTTATATGTTGCCAAAATAACGAAAATCTCGCCAAATGGATAATAATGACGCTAAATCAATGAAAATGACGACTAATACTAGAAAATTCAGTATCTTTGAAAAAATATAAGTGTTTACTATAAGAATAACATTTTTTTTAACTGTAAAAGTAGTAAATTCATTGCATTACATTAGGAAAGTCATGTGTTGCCCACATCAGATTTTTTATTTTAAAATGGAAACCACGGGCGTCAGCGTTATATTCTAGTTTCTGTATATTTGTTTATTGTATTAAAATGTTTGTATTAAGGGTCTTTTCAGAATACATCAAAAATGTCGGTGCTTGTATAGGGTAAACCCGGGTTAGCTGATTATAGTTTTTTAAATTGAAGATTACGTTCCTATATTATTACACAATACATAGTCATAAAAAAAATTTAACACACTCAGTAAAGTTTAAAGTTTTATATTTAAATGGACTTTTGAGAAAAACAATTGATAGAAAATCAAAAATTTCAAAATTTTAAAGCTATATTGTTGGCCATTTATCCCTTGGAGTCCGGGTTAGAGGGCCATATAATCGTGGATTAGCTGGCCATGTCTATTTTAATGGTATATATATGCAAGTTGAGCTTAAAGAAGCATTTTTATTTAATTTTAAAACAATGTCTTAATTTTATAACAAAATACTACAAAAATCTGACGTGGACAGCATATGACTTTCCTTATATAATGCAATGAACTTACTACTTTCACAGTTAAAAAAATGCTATTCTTATAGTAGATACTTGTATTCTTTCTAAGATATTAAATTTTCTTCAATTAGTCGCCATTTTCATTGATTTAGGGTCATATTTATCCATTTGGCGAGATTTTCTTTAATTTGGCAACATTTAAAAAAGTCGCCAAGTTGGAGACATTCCGCCAACATATCGCCAAGCGTTATGAGCAGAGAAATAAGTTACTCTTACAGCAAATTAATGACTCTTGGAGTTCAAATACAGTAGAATTACTCAAAGAATATTTTCTCATGAAAGGAACGAGCTAGATCCACGAGAATGATATCACCAAATTTATCGCATGATATTATATATGAAAAGTGAACATGCTTCTCAATAATTAATATTTTCTTTTAATTTTTAAGATTTTTTGATAAATTTATTTTAAAAATGTGCAATATCTCGAGAACGGTTTATGCTAGCGTTCTAAAGTTTGTGTTAGCACATGTTACTTTTCGCTGTTGTGAATGCTGTTCACAGAATACAATATGTGGTACACAAAAACGGCGGCCACATTGAACTTGATTTGAATGAGCAAAATAAAAGCTAATTTTATTTCAGTATTTATTCTGCATTTTTTAAAACTCTCTTTTCTATTACACAGCGCCACATATTCCCCTAGCGGTGACTTTTGGAACTTTTTTTTTTCCTAGGACTCCTTCGTCCCCTGTCTTGTTTAATCTTCCTACAAAATATGGCGCCTTTCTCGCAATTAGTTCGCGCTACAGAACACTCTGAGCACTTTCAGTTTAATTATGGCCACCCTGTATATAAGGAAAGTAAAAATCTGATGTGAGCAACACATGACTTTCTTTATATAATGCAATGGATTTACTAGTTTTACAATAAAACAAGAAAGATCAATCATGCTTAAAGCATTGATTATGAAACACTTTCCAACTTCAATGCAATTTTATTTAAACATGTCTAAAATGCAATACATTCCTCGGTAATATTTTAAAACTTATCACAATACTACATTAATTTATTATATTTGACACCTTAAACCTTCATCGAAAAAAATTAACTTCATTCAAATGACGGCATTAAAGTATAAATTGCCTGTTTTAAACATCTCTAAAATGTGATACATTCCTCGGTAATAATTTTAGAATTATCATAATACTACGATAATTTATTATATTTGAAAACATCATCGAAAACAACTGAAATACATTCAAATGACGTCATAAAAAAATAACACGCCTGGCTCTCTCTATAAAAGCAACATTTCATTCATAAATAATTCCCCCATTCATGTCATTCATCTCACAATACTATAATAATTTATTTTATTTAAAAATTAAGACCATTGAGCTACAAGTAAGTAAACTCAATGCGTAAAACTTCATCGAAAAATATCGTCCTTCTCTTTCTAAAATCAATGAATATTTCATTCATATCAGCTAAGCAGACTCCATGGACTAAATGATTTTGTATTAAAGAATTACAGCGATTCTAATACAACTCATTCTACATATTTTGCTGTTTACATTTTACATACGTGAAAAATAGGCTTAATAGTAGAAATAATGAAATTTGGAAGAGCATTTAAACTGAAATATATTGTCATTGCGTTGTTTCAGTATGTAGATGCACAGAATTTAGGCAAAAATAAAGTAGTTTTAGGACGGATACAACACTCAATATGAATTAAAAAGAACTTTAAAAATCACGATTTGGACACAAGATGGATGCCATATATCATTTTGAAGTGGGTCATGTGATCGTTTCATATCATGGACACGTGATCGCTTCATATAAGAGGTGTTATTATTATTTTAATTTTTATTTAAAAAACAACTGAATATATTTCGCTGATTTTTTTTTATATATTTTATGGAACAATTTGAATATTGCCTAAAATTTTCGAAGTAATTTGTGAATTTTAAATCCGCTTAAAAAATGCTTGAAAAATTAGGTCCCATAGGGCTCAATGTATTTCATTTTTTCAACCCGGGTTCAATCCAAAACTAATTGGGTGATACAGTGACCGCCGCTTATAAGAAACACGTTCGTTTCGCTCGTTTTGTTTCTTATAAGCAGTTGTTTCTTAAATCCGGAAATTTTTTAAATATCGTTCTTCCATTGTAAATACTAACTATTGAACACAGTTTTACAGAATTTAAAAGATAAATGTATATAAGTAAAACATTAGTACGTACATAATACATTTGTAAATTGAGTTTTGCATTCAAAAATATTTCTTATTTTACGAATTAAGCCTTACAACTTAAAATATTATCTATATGCATATACTAGTATGTAGTTAAATAAGAATAAAAAGTAAAACTCATAGTTCGTTCATTTATGTATAAGAGCATAGTACATTTTCATACATACCGTAATCTGTTACTGAGGAACAGCAAAAAATTATCCAGTGTAGTTTGTGCTAACGAGTCTGTGATTAGTTTACGTACATCCATTTCTAAATCATAAAATAGTCCATAAACTTTTTCTGATGTCCCTCTATGTTCAAGAGTTTTTCTAATTATAGTTAGGGCTTCTCGCGACTGTTTGGCTGTAGAAAAATTTTCTTCTTGTGGAACGTCGTCTTCATTTTCTTCTTCGTTGCAAACATTCTGAATTTTCGCAACTATGTCATCATCACTTTTTTCTTCAGATGTTTGTAAATTTTCGTCGATGTGAATCCATTCTTCGAGAGGTGCTTCTAATTCTTCTTCATCTTCTGCTGGTATGTCAACATTATTTTTCAAAAATCCTGCTTTACGGAAGCAATTAAAAATGCATATGTCAGAAACATTTTTCCATGCGCCTGCGATCATATGGATAGCATCAAGCAAGGTTATTTTCCTGCTTATTTCGGAAGCCGATCCTTTCTCTTCATCAATTGCATCCACTGTCGCAAATTTGATCGATACAGAGTTTTAAATGCTTTAATAATTCCTTGGTCAAGAGGCTGTATGATGGAAGTTGTATTGGGTGGCAAAAAACAAAGTTCAATGTTTGTCAGCTGTACTACAGGATGAGCCGAACAGTTGTCAAGGATTAAAAGATTTTTTTCTTTTCCCATCAGTTCCCTGTCCCACTTTAACAAAAAGTCTTCAAAAATTCTACTTGTCATCCAGGCATTCTTTGAATTTTCGTAGATCACTGGCAATTTTTTTATTCCAATTAAACAGCGAGGACGTTTGCTTTTGCCAATAACTAAAGGGTTTTTTACAGTTCCCGTCATATTAGTTGTTAGCAGAACTGTAACTCGATCTTTTTGTTTTTTTCCAACGGAGGATAGATCATTTTTGAACATCATTGTATACTCGGGCATCGCTCTAAAATAGAGCCCAGTCTCGTCAGTGCTAAAAATTTGATGAGGAGCGTATTTTTCTAATAGAGATGGTAAGCTATGCGTAATCCATGAAGATGCCGACTCGGAGTCCGTGTCCTGCTTCTCTCCATAATTTTTTTTGTACACAATGTTATTTCGTTCTTTCCAGCGGCTTAACCAACCATCAGTCGCACGGAACTCTTTTTCTCCTAATTTTTCCGCAAAATTTTCTGCTTTTTTCAATAAAATTGCCCTACTGATAGGAGCGTTCTTTAATCTGGCGTTAGAAAACCATTGTAAGAGTGCTTCCTCTATAGCAGCTGCCTTTCCTTCTCGCTTCCGTTTTCTTTGAAGATTACAATTTGGCGTCAAAATTTCATTTCTGCCTTTCCGAATTTTACATAATGTTGAGTGCGGAATTTCTAATGCAGAAGCAACTTCTCTTTGACTACACGGAGGTAGAGAATCATACTTTTTAAGTAAACTTTGCTTTTCAAGCAAAGTAAGGGTTTTTCTCTTTTGAGACATGTTTCCACTAGCAAAACATAAAATTACTAACTAAAGCTGTACGAATCTTATTTGAGTGCATAAGCAAAGATGCCTTTCCTTATCAGTACGTTTCCTTAACTGCCAAAAGATTAAAACTCGTTTCTTACTGGTTTTGGGGTTGCTCCCCCTAAGCCTTTCTACGGAGAAATTCTCTGTCATCCTTTGTTAAATAGCAAACTCCCACCCCCTCCCCGTACGCCCAGAGACAAGAGATAACAACTCGCCCTTCAGTTAACCTTAAACAAATCGATTTTTTTTTTTACACCCGCGTCGCAAGGAAATCAACAAATTTTCTGTAGGAAACTGTTTCTTATAAGCGGAATCGTGTTTCTTATAAGCGACACAATTTTAATGTTGAAACGAAGTTTGTATTTGTTTCTGTCGTTTTGGGTCTTATAAACGGCTGTTTCTTATAACCACTGAATCTTATAACCGGCGGTCACTGTATTATTCATTTATATTCCCATAGGTCCTATAGACCGTCTGAACAACATACTAAAATTTCATTTTGATTAAGTCATTTTTACGGCAGTTATCGTGCTAACGGACAGACAGACAGACAGACAGACAGACAGAATGAACAAAGTCATAAACACTTTTCAACTTTGCTGTAAAGTGTTAAAAAAAACCTTTTTTTCGCTGAGCAGCATCGTTAAAGCAGCATTATTATTTGTTAAATGCTAAATTCACTTTCAACATCATCAGTCTCAAAAATACTTTCATGCCATTTGCGATGCAATACTAAAAATACAGACTAACGGATACAATTTCATTTATGTAAAACAAAAAATAGAGGAGCATACCTCTATAAAAAAACATAGGAGCAGCTGATCTCGGCTGTGAGTACACATCAAAGGGATCCCTTTCCTAGGGTTACAGGCACAGAAATCCTCAAAATCTCACAGTTCACAAACATTAGAATAAATTCACTTTGCAAATCAATTTTCAAGAAACCCCCCCCCCCCCATAGAACATTATTTTTCATCTTAAAATTTCATTATTAGTTTTAACGTCATTAAACTAAAACAAACTTTGTTAACTCCACGGGGTTATGGCGCGAGTTTGCCACGGTCAGAATTTTTAAGGGTAGCGAACAAGCTGGTCGTCGAAGGCGGCTAGTAATACAAAAAGTTAAAGTCAGTTAGTTAATGTCATTTATGTACTCATAAACTTGTAAAGTTATTTTATGCATTATTGAATAACTTATACATAAAATGGTTTAATATCTAAAATCAACTTATAATACTTTCGAATAAATATGAGTTTGTGTAAGATAAAAACTTCAGAGAGCAGCAACTCCTGAACGTATTTAAATTTTACGCAAGAAATGATTTAATAGAAAATTTGGTGAATCGAAAGCAACCGTTCGAAAATCGAATAAATCTACTCCAACCTAAATGTTTGTTTTCGTAATAAAAAGCATCTGTTATGAATTATGTATCATCCGATATCCGACCCATTCACGTCATTACGATCCCCTTGAGCTTTCGGAATTCGTGATAATGAGGACTGTTCGTAATACCGAGTACACTTCGAGGTCTGGAAGATTAAATGGTAGAAGCTAACGAATTTGGAACAGAACATTGAAGTAACTATTATTTTAAATGTTTTTGAGCAAATATTTAGTCATGAATTTAGAAAAAGGAATTAATTGTATGGGTAATGAGCGGTTCCAAGCTTCCAAGTCATGCTTAAAATCAATTGCAAAATCAGACCAAAAATCACGACTACGCAACATGAGTGACCGTGGAGTTAGAGAAGGAGATAAAACTCCTTTGGTTGAAACGCTTGAAAATGCCATAACGCTAGGTGTCGCTAGTGTTAGTAAAGAGCACTTTGTTTCCATTTGGCACAATACAGAAGCATAGCATTGAATACATGTATTTTTGATTATTTTTAAATTAAGATTTCCTAATTATCAGTATAATTGATCAGTATTTTTTACAGTTGTAGGACAGAGTTCAGAATATAGGGAAATAAAAATAAATTGAATGGGTAAAATAATTTTGAATATGTAGGAATATTCATTATTGTTTCAGTTCTAATTTGCATTACTCTACTGATTTATTTCCACAAATTTGACAGTTTAAATACATATTTTAAGCCTTTCATCATAGAAATACATATAATGTATGGGCTCTTATCCTATCGCAGCGCCACCTGAATTATTCTCAAATGATATTGGCATTTTCTCAGTATGGAGTTTTAACCTTTCCTCCTTTGTGAGTGACATTTGCCGTAGCGTTGTGATTCTATTTTGATGATAATGATATTAATGATCCAATAATATTGATATTGCAAATTGTTTCATGATTTTTTTCTTTTAATCTGTTTACATCCAGAGTAGTCAACCAGATAATTTTTAACGCCTAGCCAAATGTATGGCGAATTTAATAATATTGACTTAACCAATGTTAAGTGTATTTCTAAAATTGATATTACTAAATCACTAAAGCAATTAAATTCCATCCATTAATTTCCATCTAGCTTTAATGATGTTCCATCATTTATTGTCAAAAGTTACTCTGACGTATGAATTTACCCTTTACTCATTTTATTAAACCGTTCGATTAAATCTATGACTTCACCCCCAATGTTTGGAATTACAGTAAAGTTATTCCTGTACACAAAATTAACAACAAACATGATATTTCTAACTACAAAACTATTGCTATACTGTCCCCCTTTTCCAAAGTATTTGAATGTGTTATGCATGAAAATATATTTCTCATATTAAACACTGGGTCTCTCCTTATCGATATGGTTTTATGCCAATTAGCTCAAAGTTATCTAATTTAACTTGTTTCACTTATGACATTACTGATGCTTTTGAAAACAAATAATATTTAAATGTTCTCTACACTGTTTTTAGTATATATTTTGATCATATAGATTAGGGATTATTGCGGTGAAATAATATATATATATATATATATATATATATTCCTCAAGTACAATCAAAATGAAATATAAAATCCAAGAATATCTTCATTTCGGGATTCCGTTTTTTTCCCTTGGCATAGATTGTTGTTTCGGGCGTGAAGTGATTTCTGCGAGTGTTTCCTGGGATTAAAAGCATGCTTAAACCAGGAAAAAGGGGTCGCAATCCCCCTTGACCTCTCCACAACCCCGTAAGCACACAACTTCTAACTGTATTAATCCATTTTCAATCTCATTTTTTCTTATTATATATATATATATATAAATGGAGTAAAATAAATAATTGTTTATGTATATTATAGGAATTATGCTAAATATTGAAAAGTCTCATGGTCGACATCAATGGGATACTCGAAAAAATATTCTAAACGCATAAACATCGCAAATAAACGCATACCATTTTTATGTTGTCCGTTATGCACCTAGAATAACAATAAATCCTGAAAGATAAGCAATAAAAATACTGCCCACATAAATGGCAGAGCATTGTTACGTATGTTTTACTTATATTTATTAAAATGTCATCTTTTCTATTTATATTTGAATTTACAGCTACAAAACATAACCTCTTCAGGTTGCCTTACACGTAGCGATATGATAATAAGCGCAATTTTGCGAAGTCATTAACTTCTTAAAGAGGATATTATTAGGATATAAGATTATTATATATAATATTATATAGGATATTATGTGGGATATCTACAGACACATCAGGATCCGGGCAAAAAATAGCTGCGTAGTTGCAAGTTGACCCGTTTGATCGGATGCCAGACACTTCAATATTTTTTCAGCAGAACTCATCTATCTGACCCTTTTTTAGCACAACCAACATATCTGACATTTTATATCACCTCTCATTAATTGTGTACTTTTTTATGATCTCCTTTTTCACTCCTCTTTCGAATTTCTCTTGTAGGCTTCATCCCCCACAGTTCTGTCCTCATTGGTAGTATCACCCCCCCCCCCCATCCCTGGTATGCAAAAACCCCACATCTTAATGGTACGCAAAACACTGGAGCGTAATCCCTCACAGTGGCAATTACCGCAGGATCCAGCTGAATGTGTGTGGTGATCTTATCGTGACACATAAATATTAGTTAGTTTTAATGTCAAAAGTGGAGTCGTATAGTCCGACCACCTTGTTCGAGGCAATTAGACTTTATTATATATAACTCTGACTTTTACTCGTCTTGGCATATATTGTGATAAAATGTTCTACTACCGAGGTCCTCAAACTACGGCCCGTGGACCCAATGCGGCCCGCGAGCTGCTGCAATATGGCCCGCTGCCAAATGCATGAATGAGGTAGAAACGGAAATGAAATTAATGCTACATTTCACATAATTTAATAGCATCTCGTTTTACATGCACTACGCTGTTTCTACGCTTTCATATGAGATATGCTGTTTTTATCGAAATTTTAAAATCAAAATACAGTACTATTTGTGCCACAACTGCAGCATGTATTTTTTCCACTCATTTTTTTTTCTCGCTCAACCCCACTCGTGGTGTTCAAAAGACTCCCCTCTGCGGTTTACAGAAGTACATTGCTAACTCATTTTTATAAATTTCTTCCAAAAACGAATTTCTACAAACTGAAAAGTTTGCACAAGGACTTTGCATTCATTTTGCACTCATTTTGTTGATCATAGATGTTGAACTTGGCTGCGAATACTCGAATACTTTGAATACTAGGAAGTATGAGATCTGGAATATAACGTCACTAGAAGAAATTCGAATACTTCAAATATCGCGCTGCGATTAACAGCAGGTTTTGGAAAATCAGGATTTCCCAGAAGAATAAATTCGAAAGTACCTGGAAGAAAGTTTACTTTCAAATGAAAACATTTTTGCCTACTGGAAAATGAACAGACTGTATTCTCATTTGAAGAAATTATTTTCGAAACAACTAAACACGCTGCCGTCAACAGTTTTTTAAAAGCGATTCTCTAGCGCCTCTGGTTTAATTTGCGATACAGACAAGACGAAAACTGATTCCGAACGTGTTCAAATTATTTTTTTCTTAAACGAAAGTCTGTAGTAGGTAAAAAGCATTCGCTATTATTCAATTATCGTACTTAAGAGTAAACAAAATAAAAAACTACTGTAAACTAATTAAAATTTTAAAAAGTTTCATTTCTAAATAATTGTATTTTTACTACACATTTTCTTTATTAATTTATTTGCTACTAATTAATAATATTTAACAAAAGTAAATATTATTTATTAACAATCTGAAAAAACTATTCGGGGTATTCGAATATTAGAGGTATTCAAATATTCGGGATCTGATTGATATTCGAATACGATATTCAAATTCGAAAAAAATGCTATTCGCCCATCTCTTCAAAAAAAAATCCAAGGAGATATAAAACAGAACAACAGAACGAACAACTGAAGATTCCAAAAAAAAATCACTCAAAACGATGTGAAAGGAAAACACTGTGAATTACACAAGACAACAAAAGCTTATAGCATTTAACAAAAGGGAAAGAAACAAACAATATTGAAAACCAAATTTTCAAACTGCAAACGAAAAGGAAAAGTATAGTAGCTAACAACTATAGTAGCTAATTGTAACAACGGGTATCAGAAAATAAATGAATCAACTTTACACAAAAAGTAAAACATATAAAGTAGCAAGTAACAAAAAGTACAACCAGTTTTGAAAAGTAAATAAGCAACCATCCACCAGAGAAGTAAAATAGATGATATAAATAAAGGACCGGAAAATAAATTTTCAATGTTGATCACATTTTTACTTTCCCTACAGACATAAGACAGGGTCAAAATCTAGAATTCGAGTTTTCGACGGAAAAGCACGTTTCAAGTACTCCTAAACTAGAATCGAACATTTTTAAAATGATGTCTGTGTGGGTATGCATGTTAATGTATGCATCCGTGAGTTTGTGGACGCGATATCTCACGAACGAAGCGCTTCAAAAATAATTTGATACGATTATTACAGTCAGTGAATGCTGTCATATCATGCGGCTCTATTGATTTAGAAGACTCTTCCTTCCGATTTTCGAATGAATTTTTAAAAATATCAGAACCTTCAATCAAAATGAATAAATAGACAGCTTAGGCATAATTTTTCATTAGAAAACGAATGACGCAACTTTTGGAATGCTAGCATGAAATCTTTTCGAAATATCGTACATTTTTCAAATAAAATTATTAAACACATTGCACGAAATTTAGTAGTAAATATAGTGAAATATGCATTAAATCAAAAAACAACAAATTATAAATTAAAAGGTCATTTAATAAAATCAATCCTTTATGACGTACAAATATTTAACCTTTTGCTTACGGGTGGGACAGCGCCAACCCCAAACGAAGAACCTCTCAAAAAGACAAGTATTTGACATACCCTATCCCAAAAAGTTCGATCCCCTTTTGCAGATATTGGCAACCATGGATACCAAAGTCTGCAAAGGGGGATTGAAAACATAGAACTATACCATTAGACTGATACGATTCGAAAAAATAGAACTGTCCTTTTTTCGCAAAATGGGCCCCAAAATCTGAAAAATAAAACTAAATATACTAAATATAAGTATTCATTAAATGCTTGTTTACCAAGTAATGCTTAACGACGAAATGAATAAGATTAACTGCGTTACTCTATGACGAACCGGTTAAGTTATTTGGAATTTTGAAAAGATGGACCTGTTTTGAAATATGAAGTTGCAAAAGGCAAATGAAAACTCATTACAACTATGAAATGGATATAATATCAAGTAAGTGCCCGTGTTAATTTGAGAGATGAAACCCAACTTGACTGTTATCAATTTAAATTTGTAGAGAAAGTCCTGTGTTGTCAGTGTCATTACTTCATTGGTAAGAAACATGATAAAAGTAAAATTTCCGGAAAACTTTTCTAGGTGTTCCATCCATTCTTTGTTTTACCCCATTTGAAATCAATTTGTGTGCATAACTAAAGAGCTACAAGTGCTAGATCTTCTGGCATGTGACCAAGATTTTCAGTTTGGAGTGTTTTGCGGTTAAAGTTATGTTATTCTTTTCGGAAAAGCTACGAACTCCCAGAGTATCATGAGAGATTCTTACGTGAGTAGGAAAACTAAAATTAAGGCTAAAATATTGGATATATGATTGTTCTGTGATATGATATGAAATACGAACCAAATTTCAAAAGAACTTTGTACGACGTCCACTAATGTTGATTAAATTTTGGCACGATTAAGAAAAAGGGACCTGCCTTTTTGGCGAAATAACCCTCAAAAATGATCAAATCTAAGCCAAAAGGCTATATATGTTCAAATGTATCAAATAAATGCTTGTGATATAAGTAATTTTAGCCGATGGAAAGACTGACATCAATCCCATTACTATCGAACTAATCGTTCTTGAGATATTGTAGTTTTTCGTAGGTTTGAAATGGCGTCATTGAAATACGTCTAATTGCCAAATGAAAGCGAAAATTGAATTAAAACTGTAAATTAAGTGTAATTTTAAATAATTATCCATGTCACTTTAGGCAATTAAACTCAATATCATGAATTATGAAAGAAAGAAAAAAGAGGAAATAAATTTGAGTCTATAGGGAGAATCATGTGCTGTCCACATTAGATATTTTATACAGATAAACAAATTTAGATACCATATGAAAACAATAATAACAATCTGATTTGGCCAGCAAATGACTTTACTGGTTCAGTTACCAGTCATTAAGCATCTTTAAAATCACCAAGTTCATTTAACCACCCAAATGTTTTAAACAAAATAAAATATGTCGTGCTTATGCACTAATATTTCACCAAAGAGTAAGTAAACAAATTGAGCTGCAACAACCGTGACATTTTAAATATTACAGCTCTCCCACTCAATGATAAACCTAGATTAAAATACTAAAATATCGAAATTATAAAAACTATACTTCTAAAACTAAGAGCTCCATTCAAAATTCCATTGTAATCAATTGTAGATATTTCAAAGAGCTGCAAATTCAATTGTAACCATTTGTAGAGCTTTCCAAGAGCTACAAATTCAATTGTATCTATTTGTAGAGCTTTCAAAGAGCTACAAATTCAATTCTAACCATTTTTAGAGCTTTCAAAGAGCTAAAAATTCAATTATAACCATTTGTAGAGCTTTCAAAGAGCTATAAATTCTTTCTTATTATTTATAGTTAGAACTTTTTTTTTAAATTTATTTTTAATCTTTTTTGAACTTGACAAGGCGATTGCTCGAGAAACTATAAGAGCTTTTTGAAAAAAAGAAATATAGATTTAGAAACTAAATTTCCTAGTACATATTTTTGTCGCTTACTAATTATATCTATCTTTTATAGTTTCGAAGATATTTGGAGTGAAAAATGAAAAAAACTCTCACTCGAACAGATAATTTTTAAAGTTTTTTCGAAAAAAGAGTTCCAAATATTAAATATATTTTATATATTCATAATCTGGACCCTATTTTTGACAAAACAGGAAAAATTATTTACAATTTTATCTATTAGATTCGGAAACATTAGTGTTCAAAATTGTTTACATTTTTCGTAACTCTCCGATTTCCGCCGTAGATAACCCCAAACATATATGCTATCCAGATCACAAGTATTCTTCAAACATTTTATCTTTTGAAGAAATGTCTGTTTAATAAAATAGCATTTAATAGCAAATAGTAATTAATAGCAAATAGAGCTTTTACAATATAGCAAATACTATGTTTAAACGAAATTAAGCTATTGAAGCGTTTATGCACCTACATGTATTTCGGTTTCCAACTTATTGCTTTTCACTGAAATTACGGAATTGAAACGACCACGCCCAAATGTTTTACTTGAAATTTTCACCAGCACGCATAAAGCGATTTTTTTTGTTCTCTTTTATTATTAGATTTGGGACTTTTAGAATTCTGATGGTAACATTCAGGCAATTCATGCAAATTTTTTCCATAATTGCTTCCGGATCTTAAAGCCTCTCATTTTAAAATTGGTTATTGCTTTATATCAGAGTATAATGCACAGCAAAATCGTTTATGAAGAGAATCCATGTGGGGAGAAATATCTAAAAAGAAACTCCCGTACAAAAAATATAATTAACTAGTTCAAAAAAAAACTGAAAAAATGAACTAGTTGTAAAAGTATAATTAACTCAACTCGAATTTCTCATACCAAAATCCATTTTTAACCCTTTTGCGACGGCGGCATTCCGGAACTGCAGCGACCCAAAGGACAGAGAGCTTCGCTTCCGAACTGTTTGCATTTTTTTTGCGCTAAGCCTAACTCTCGAAAAAAATTCACTAAAAATCACCTATTCAACACAGAAATCTACTTTTTTCAGAAATAAAAGAAATATTTATTTTCTATTTGATGTATATTTTCCATACAAATCTGAATACAAAATACTCGTTAGTTGCTCCCATTCTTTTAACTGAAATAAACGAATAATTTCACTGCCTCTAAAATCCAAGAAAAAAAAAATACTCTCTTATATTCCTATGATTCACCAACGAAATCATAAAGCTGAAATCGAAACAAAACCTGAAACTCAATTATAAAATTGTTGATGTTTTACATCATCATGTTTCACAGATGCAATCGGAGAAATAATTCATTGGATCCTCCTTATGCCCAGGTCATGTATCTGCAAAATACATTGAAGTTAGTTCCACGGACATTTAACGTCATCTAGTAGACAAATTAAAACGTTCCATGTGAAAACATGCATGCGTGCCACTCGCCGTTTACGGTAAAGTTTCCTTCGTCACGAGTGCGTGCCGTCCGTCCTTGAATGCAAGTTCGCAGCCGACACGCGGGCGTGCCAATCGTCGCGAAAGGGTTGAGTAGCTTGCATTTTTTTTATTTTTTATTTGTTTTTTAAAATTTTTGTAAGAAAAAATTTGACACAATTATAGAACGTTACCCTTTATTTTAAACGAAAAAAAACTCATTTGTAAAAACATCTTTGGATTGATACCAAGGTAGACAGTGTACTCGGGACAGTAACTTGTCCCTCTCCCCGAGACTAATGACGTCATGACTACAAAAATTGTATCGCTGCCATTTATAACTACAGTGATTGAATCTGTTAAGTTTCAGGAACAATACGCCATAAATAAACCCCTTTCAAGCATAATTATGTAAAATTTTGTCGTATGCTGATATGTTAAAAATATAAATTTTCAAATAAATTTCGATGTTTTTGCTCGAATATCAAAAAATTCAATATAGTTCTAGATTTCCCGTTAACAAAGCCGGATATAAAGCTTCGCGAATTAACATTTGTGGCAGCTATCATGTGTCACAAGAAATCAAGCACATACAGACAGGCAAACAGACATCACTTCAAAAATAGTCAAAACGTGTTCAAGAAGTCCTAAATAACATATATTGGCATCAAAATTAAGAAATTAAAAATTCTCGTGAAAGCAATAATTTCTCTATACTATATTCAATAGTATAGAGAAAGTCAAAAAATACTATGATTTAAAAAACCGTAAGGAACGGAGTAAAAAATGCCATTTGCATTTTTACTTTCCCTGCAATACATAGGATAAGTCGGGGTAATATGCCACGTTTAGGGAGAAATCAGTTAAAATCACTTTCGCATCCAAAGATTTAACAAATTTTTATATTACTACTGCTGAAACACTTTTTCAACTAACATACTGAATAGGATCAATTTACGACACTATGTTATTTTTTGCAGAATAATAAAAAATATCTCAATGTACCGGCATGTGCCAATTTGTTATGCCCCAGCAGGCAGGAATTTGCAGGGCTTGGGAAAAGCCATCATAAATTGTGAAACACTTTAAGAATTTATATAATACGCACTGCATAATATGAAATATATTTATTATCTAATAAAATCAGAGAAGGAGATAGTCTAGGGGGGGGGGCAAAAACGCATTGTTCGCTGTATTTGTTACTGAATAAGATGAATGAAATAGCTCGCCTCAATTTTTATATACTTGCATGCAGGTGAGCTGCTCATTTCTATTCATATAGGCTTAACTTGAATACAATCCACACATAAAGTAACTCATGCGCCTTTGGGCTTTGCAAGTTTCTGGATTCATTTGCATAATTTATTGCTCTGGTTCGACTGCTTCCAGCGACTCATAGACCTTAGCAAGAACATCTAAAATTGAACTTTGTCCAGCCTAAAAGCATAAAGCAGAGTTAGCTCCATCTGGGCCGTGACTCTTGATTGGTCGCTTGACCTCCTTGCCATTGGACGGAAGAATGAGATTTCAGAGGCTCACACTGGCTTCTCATCGATTTCTTTGCGGCTTAACCTGGACTAGCTGTTGGGTCACCTTTGCTGTACGAAATGTATAATAGTGTTGGGATTATATGACTGCTCAAGAAAAATTCATATAGACTCCAAAACTAGTTGGTTCTTTCATTTTTGTTTTTAATTCAACTTCCTGGTCTTTCTGATTGTTTTCCATCATTTTCTGTTAGGGTTGGTGGCAGTAGGAAGACGGTACGGTCTCTGTTCATATCGCACCCACTGGGTTACGGTCTAAATTGGATGGTACTGTCCAGATCGTCCAAACAGATACTTTACACCTTTAGGTAACCATTCCCGGCCACTCAACCTGCTACTGTAAGCCCTCGAGTCAGTCGAGTGGTCTGGGTTTTCGACACCTTTAGGTAGGTTGGACGGTCTGGGTCAAAAGAAAGTAATTGTACCATTCTCCTCGTAACCCATCACATCTTGGATGAACTTTTAGACATACAGATTCATCGTGATCACACTTCGAGTACACACCATAATAGTTTATGACCCTCCCGCCAGAGTCACTGCGCTATCTCGGCCCAAATGCATGATGGCCATCTCAATATCCGTGAAATGCTCCATTCTACACATATGGAGTCCTCGTTTGGTGTATGACGGCGAAAATAGCTGATTTATGGGACACTCAACATCAGTCGGTATTATTTTTTCCTCCGGAGCTATATAACTCCTCAAGCAAAATTCGTGTATACTTCAAACCCAATTAGTTCTTTCATTTTTGTTTTCATTCAATTTCCTGGTCTTTCTGACTGTTTGCTATCATTTTCTGTCAGTTCCTGCTTATTTTTCTTGATTGTGTTTTTTACAGCTAATTTAAACGCCTTGTGTTTCTTCCGATTCCATTCTAAGTTTACTCACTGATCATTTGTTAAACCTTTTGCTAACCGTTCACATTCCTCTTTGGTTTATTTCCGCTCTTTCACTGTTCATTTTTCCTCCGAGGTTTGTAAAGTTCATTCGTAGCATCATGCCCCTCGTTTCCTCACTCGAGGGTTCTACCTCTTGTTGTATATCCTAGCAGCACAGGCAACTATTATCCTACATTTAGCCACGTATGCTATTCTACCGGTGGATGCCGAATTTCATTGGAGGATTGAGGTCACGTTTCTAGCTTGTCTTGAATATGAAGATTGTATTTTGCCTTCGAAAGCGGTTGACACCCTCATTTATTATTGCATGCTGTAGTTACCTTCCTATAATGATGTATATATGAAAGATATTTGCACGCAAGAGGGAAGATGCAAGCCCTACAGTCTAGTTGACTTTATAGAACTATAGACTTATAGAATTACTTTATGGGTTTATAAACTTATAGACTTAAAGCTGTAGTTTGCTTTTTATTTCTTGTTTTTATTCTGCATTTTTGTGTATTTCTTTTTGTCTCTCGTGTGGTATTTGTGCTGTGTGTTTTTCCACACTAGCGAATAATCATTGTATCAAGTGCTACTGCCAAAAAATAAAAAAAATATTCTATAAACTTTTCATTTTTCCGATGTTATTGTTTAGATTTTTACTTTATTGTACTACTCGTATTATTCAGGATAAAGCAAAACTCTCTGGACAAACTTTAACGGGAGATAAGGAACACTAAAACGAACATTTTTCGTTAATGAATATATGTTCGTAGATTTCACACTTTCATGTTAAAGGAAGCTGTTACGCGTCCCATAAATTTACTTTTTTTTTCGCCATTGTCCACCAAACAAGATCCCCATACGTGTACAGTGAAGCATTTCACGGATAATAAGATGGCTTTCATGTATCTGGGACGGGATAGCGTAGTGACTATGGCGGGAGAGTCACACGCGGTAGTCGTATGGTCGACCCTCGACGCAGCACAAAACTATTTTCGTGTTTACATGGAGTATGGTCACGATGAATCTATGTGTCAAAAAGCCTATCCAAAATGGGATGGATTACGAAAATAATGATACAGACACTTTCTGTCTTTCGACCCAGACCGTCCGACCTACCCAAAATTGTAAAGTATCTGTTTGGACAGCTGGGACAATGCCACCAAATTTAGACCGGAAGAAAATATCCACAAATACCATACCTTCCTTCCCCTGTCACCAATCTCTCAGAGAGACTTTCGGACCACAGATTTAACGTGTCTGTATTGCGCATAAACACGGGGATAGCTCGGACAGGATCGAAAATCGAACTTAGGTCCTCCGAGTACAATCTGAGTGTCTTAACCACTTGGCTATCCGGCCTCTTGGTATAGTCCCTGTGGTTGCCATCCCATTGGATTCTGGACTTCATTGAGTGGTTCTCTTCTGGGCATACCTTTGGGTACACTGGACGGTCTGGATAGTTAGTACGGCTGACATACATGAAGCGTATGGTGTTGCCCATCGAAACGGAAGAGCTGCTGTTAAATTTACCTATAACTTTACCGCAGAACTTCTCTTTCTTTTGGCAACCCCCTGTGCTAAATGCATGTTAGTTACGTCAGATTTCGTGCGATGGTCCATGTTACACGTACGAAGTTTGCGTTGCGAATGACGAGGGTGAAAAATTGTCAATTTCAGGGCGGCCCAACAGCGCCCTCTAGCACAAAAGCGTAACACTGCAGACATGCATTCGTTTACAAAAAAATGTTTGTTTTATAGTTCCCCATCTCCCGTTTAAAATTTGCAGAGTTTCGATTCACCCTATACGGAGAATATTGTTTTCCTCCAAAATTTTGAATCATAAACACATTAAAAGTCGTTCTAAACCCATTTAGAGATATTTCCAATCGTGTGTGTGTGAATATGTGTGCATATGTGCGTGTTGGGTATGTGTGTGCATGTTTGTAAAGGTACGATAACTCAATAACGAATTCACTTCCTGCTATAAAATTTTATGTACAGATATATTATGTGAAAAATTAGAACAAGATAGAATAATCCGATTTCTCGTGATTCAAACACGAATGATTAGAGTTTGAATCACGACAAAATAATCGTTAGCAAATTTTTTCCATTACAATCCATAACAAGAAAGAACAATGATGCTTAAAGCAATGATTATGAAACACTTTCAAACTTCAATGCAATTTTACTTAAACAAGTCTAAAATGCAATACATTCCTCGGTAATATTTTAAAAATTATCACAATACTACACTAATTTATTATATTTGAAAACTTAAATCTTCATTGAAAAAAATGAACTTTATTCAAATAACGGCATTGAAATATAAATTGCCTGGTTTAAACATCTCTAAAATGCGATACATTCCTCGATAATATTTTTGAAACTATCATAATATTACGGCAATTTATTATATTTGAAAACTTCATCGGAAACAACTGAAATTCGTTCAAATGACATCATAGAAAAAATAACACGCCTGGCTCTCTCAATAAAAGCAGCATTTCATTCATTACTTTTTCCCATTCATTTCATTCATCACAATACTATAATAATTTATTTTATTTAAAAATTAAGACCATGGAGCTACAATTCATAAACTCAATGCTTAAAACTTCATCGAAAAAAATCGTCCTTCTCTTTGTAAAATCAATGAATATTTCATTCATTTCAGCTATGCAGACTCCATGGGCTAAATAATTTTAAAGATATACAGCAATTCTAATACAACTCATTCAATATATTTTGCTGCTTACATTTTACCTAAGTGAAAAATAAGCTTCGTTGTAGAAATAATCAAATTTGGATGATCATTTAAACTCAAATATATTGCAATTGAGTTGTTTCAGTATGTAGATGCACAGAATTTAAGCAAAAATAAAGTGGTTTAAGAACGGAGACAACACTCAATATGAATTAAAAAGAACTTAAAAAATCACGATTTTGCGACAAGATGGATGCCATATAACATTTTGAAGTGGGTCATGTGATCTTTTCATATCATGATCATGTGATTGCTTCATATAAGAGGTGTAATTATTATTTTAATTTTTATTTAAAAAAACTACTGAATATATTTCGCTGAATTTTTTTTTATATGTTTTATGGAACAATTTGAATATTACCTAAAATTTTCAAAGCAATTTGTGAATTTTAAATCCGCTTAAAAAATATTTGAAATATTAGGTCCCATAGGGCTCAATGTATTTCATTTCTTCAACCCGGTTTCAATCCAAAACTAATTGGGTGATATTATTCATTTATATTTCCATAGGTCCTACAGACCGTCTGAACAACATACTAAAATTTCATTTTGATTAAGTCATTTTTACGGCAGTTGTCACGCTAACGGACAGACAGACAAAGTCATGGAAATGACTTTGTGGAAATGACAAAGTCATCAGAATGAGCAAATTCATAAACACTTTTCAACTTTGTTGTAAAGTGTTAATAAACTGGATCACAACGTAAAATGTAGCGCAAATAAAGATAGGTAAACATACGTACGTTTCGGAAATGATTGTATTTAATTCTTCAGTGAAAACAAGGCTGGACAGGACGCCCAAATGATCACAGAGCCAAACTAAAAAAGTTTGAACGAGGAAACCCAATTTTGTATATCCACCTAGTGCAGGGGTCGGCAACCTGCGGCTCGCGAGCCGCATGTGGCTCTTTTGATGTAAAGTTGCGGCTCTCAAGTTCCATACGAAAAAATTAATAATTTATTATCAAAACCCTTAAAAAATAAGAAAATATATTTTTAAGTACCTAATTTCTCAATAGCTTCTATTTTCAAAATCGTTAATTACAAATCGCTACTCTTAACAATCCCGTAATGAGATAAATTTGAACTATTGTTTTGTTCTTAGAGATGAGACTCCGTGACCATGTTTATCTTTCAGCCCATTACATTTCATTTCCGTCTCACCCAAACAGCCACCGTCTAGAGTCTAGACAACACGTCTAGGCTCTAGACGTGTTGTCAGTCAGTCATCCTCGGATATCGCGGTCGACGTTACGGTGCATGTGTGTTAATTTAATCGCTTGCGGTTTCTGCGTGTCTATTCGCTTGTTGTTTCAAGAAAAATACGATTTAGTAACGAATTATCTTCTCTGTATGTACGCGTATAATATAATAAAATCAGTAACAGAATTGAATTACATATCTGAGGATCGTGTTAACGAAGTAATAATGGTAAATAAATTGTTTGCCGTTTTAGATAGCTAAGTAAAATTTTAAAAAGTCATTTTTTCAACTCCGCGTCAGCATGGCATCTGGTAAAGAAAAAAAGAAGAACTGAAGAAGAAAACCGAGAATTCAATCAGGATTGGACGGAGTCGTTTACATTCATATGCAACACAGATGGCCTTCCGACTTGTTTCATTTGCCACGAAAAACTCGCACACAATAAGAAGTCAAATTTGGAGAGACACTTCACTACAAAACATACCCAGTTTGCAGGTAAATATCCAACCGGTGACGCACCAAAAAAAGCTGTTGAAGAGATCAAAAAAACAACAACAGTCAAGTTCCATGCTAAGTAACTGGACGCAATCTTCCAATAATGTAAATCTGGCAAGCTTTGCAGTATCATTAGAAATTGCAAACAGAGGGAAACCATTCACAGAAGGTGAGTACGTCAAAGATTGTTTTATACGTGCATCTGGAGAACTGTTTCGTGATTTTAAAAACAAAGCAGAAATCATGAAAAAAATCAAAGATTTGCCATTAGCTGCTAAAACAGTACAAGATAGAACTGCTGAAATGTCTTCAAATGTAACACATATGCAAGTGGAAAACATTCAACTGGCTTCTGCCTTATCACTTGCTATAGATGAGTCTTGCGACATAAAAGACACGGCACAAGTTTCCCTTTTCGTCAGGTATATGTCGTCCCAAGGTACAAAAGAAGAACTGCTAGGATTGCTACCGCTCTCAGAGCAAACTCGTGGAGAAGATATAGCAAATGCTGTGCAAAAATGCCTGGAAGACAATGGAATCGATATAAATAAAATCGTTTCTATAGCAACTGATGGAGCCAGAAGTATGACAGGAATACATAGAGGGGTAACATCAATTCTTCAGAAAAAATAAACCACGAAATTCTAACGTTTCACTGCATAATTCATCAAGAAGCGCTTTGTGCCCAAACATTTCCGGCCGAAATAGTTGAGGTCATGAACTCGGTAATTAAGATTATTAACAGCATCTTGGCAAAAGCAGTCTACCATCACCAGTTTAAAGATTTCCTTGAAGAAATAGATAGCCAGTTTTCTGACCTACTTCTGCACAATAAAGTGCGATGGCTTTCCAGAGGTAACGTATTGCAACATTTTGCTTTGTGCTTGAGTGAAATAAAAACATTCCTCAATGAAAAAAGCATTGACCATCCCGAATTGGAAGAAGACAAATGGCTGCAAAAATTCAACTTCATGGTAGATACCACAATGAATCTAAATGAACTAAATCTAAAACTGCAAGGAAAGGGCAACCCAGCCTACGCCTTGCTTGAAGAAGTAGTTTGTTTAGAAAAAAAATTACTTCTTTTTGTTGAAGACATGGAGAGCGGTAAATTACTTCATTTTAAAAATCTGAAGCAATATCGCGATAAGACCAATGCAACTATTGACACGAATTACTTCAGCATAGCATTAAAAAACATGAAGGATGGATTCGCTGAGAGATTCGAGCAATTCAAAACAAACAAAAGTACTCTCGCGTTCATAGTAAATCCTCTCAACACAAATGAGATCAACATTGAGCCATTTGGAATTGATGCTGGATCGCTCCAAATGCAATTGCTAGATTTGAAAAGCAATGGCTTGTGAAGTGGCAAGTTCACAGAACTCAAGAGCAAGTTGGAAGAGTTGGAGGTCCAGAAATGCATGCACATCGCGCAGCACAAGTGGACAGCTCTAAAAGAAATTCCGCGAGTTGAGGCTTTCATATTCGGCGCATGGAATAGTCTTCCAGAATGCTACAGTGAGGTGAAGAAGTCGACATATGGAGTGCTGACGGTCTTCGGGTCGACATATTCGTGCGAGCAAGCGTTCTCTTGCACGAATATAATAAAAAGTAAAGTTAGAAGTCAACTAACAAATAAAAATCTAGAGTCGTGCTTGAAATTTAAAACAAGTTATGGGCCAGATTTAATCAAACTTTCAAAAGGCATGCAAAGCCAATACTCCCATTGATGTAACTATCTATATTTGTGTTTTTATATGAATAAATATTATTCCGTATTTAAAGCCGTTTATTTTAAATCAAAAATCAAATATATATAAGCAAATATTATAATATTGAAACGAAAATTTTTAGTGGTTCTTTAAAAACTGGGAAATTTTGTAAATTGTAACTTTTGGCTCTTCCGTTTCAATAGGTTGCCGACCCCTGACCTAGTGTAACGGATAGCAAGTGAAACGACAAAATACAAAATACAGAAAATATGAATTTAAAGCAAGTGGATATTGATTCATAAGTCTATATCTCACTATGGATGTTAATGATATCAAAACAGTTCATATTGTTGTTGCTAAGACTCATGACCTGGAAAATGCTAAGTCCAGTCCAAAAGACTACGCCGTCCATAAATCAATGAGACTATTCTCTCCTGGTCCTCTACTAGAAGACCTAAAATGGCTCCTATACTATCGAGAAGATAGTAGTGAGTAGTCGAGGAGGAAGTATAGATGCGTGGATGGAAAACTCCATCTCCTTTTTCAAACCTCATATCCTCATAGTATGGCCGCTCCTTAACCTAGCCAACGCTATCTTGATGAATCTAGGATCATCATATTGGAGCGATAATCCAGGGGTTTTAGCCGAGCACCAGTGATGACATGCAGGAATGGCTACGACAATTCCTAGATCTAATCAAGATTTGTATTTCAGAAATATGTTATTACTAGCAACGATTACCCGGCGTTGCTCGGGATTTACGATGCAAAACTCTGATAAAAATTACACCTGAAAATATAGGGCCGGGAATCTTATACATAGTTTTGTCACTGTGAAAGATATGAATTCATTGCATTATGCAAGAAAAAAAAATCATTGCATTGCATAAGTCATAGCAGTATAAGAAAAAATCTTCCTCATAAAATGCTGATAATTAAATAACCATTTTTAACACTTTACAACAAAGTTGAAAAGTGTTTATGACTTTGTTCATTCTGTCTGTCTGTCTATCTATCTGTCTGCCTGTCTGTCTGTCCGTTAGCACGATAACTTCCGTAAAAATGACTTAATCGAAATGAAATTTTAGTATGTTGTTCAGACGGTCTGTAGGACCTATGGGAATATAAATGAATAATATCACCCAATTAGTTTTGGATTGAAACCGGGTTGAAAAAATGAAATACATTGAGCCCTATAAGACCTAATTTTCCAAACATTTTTAAGCGGATTTAAAATTCACAAATTGCTTCAAAAATTTTAGGTAATATTCAAATTGTTCCATGAAATATATAAAAAAAAATTCAGCGAAATATATTTAATAGTCTTTTAAATAAAAATTAAAATAATAATTACACCTCTTATATGAAGCATTCACGTGACCCTGATATGAAAAGATCACGTGACCCACCTCAAAATAAAATATGGCATCCATCTTGTCTCAAAATCGTGATTTTTAAAGTTCTTTTTAATTCATACTGAGTGTTATATGCGTCTTAAAACCGCTTTATTTTTGCTTAAATTCTGTGCATCTACATACTGAAACAACGTAATGACAATATATTTGAGTTTAAATGATCATCCACATTTGATTACTTCTACAACGAAGCCTATTTTTCACTTATGTAAAATGTAAACAGAAAAATATGTAGAATGAGTTGTATTAGAATTGCTGTATTTCTTTAACACAAAATTATTTAGCCCATGGAGTCTACATAGCTGATATGAATGAAATATTCATTGATTTTACAAAGAGAAGGACGATTTTTTTCGATGAAGTTTTATACATAGAGTTTAATTACTTGTAGCTCCATGGTCTTAATTTTTAAATAAAATAAATTATTATAGTATTGTGATGAATGAAATGAATGAAATGCTGTTTTTATAGAGAGATCCAGGCGTGTTATTTTTTCTATGACGTCATTTGAATGAATTTCAGTTGTTTTCGATGAAGTTTTCAAATATAATAAATTAATGTAGTATTGTGATAAGTTTTAAAATATTACCCAGGAATGTATTGCATTTCAGACTTGTTTAAATAAAATTGCATTGAAGTTAGAAAGTGTTTCATAATCAATGCTTTAAGCATGATTGATCTTTCTTGTTAACACTTTACAACATAGTTGGAAAGTGTTATGGCTTTGTTCATTCTGTCTGTCTGTCTGTCTGTCTATCCGTTAGCACGATAAAATGAAATTTTAGTATGTTGTTCAGACGGTCTGTGGGACCTATGGGAATGTAAATGAATAATATCACCCAATTAGTTTTGGATTGAACCCAGGTTGAAAAAATGAAATAAATTAAACCCTATAGGACCTAATTTTTCAACATTTTTAAGCGAATTTAAAATTCACAAATTGTTTCGAAAGTTTTAGAAAATATTTAAATTATCCCATAAAATATGTAAAAAAATGTTCAGCAAATTATAGTCAGTAGTTTTTTAAATAACAATTAAAACAATAATTAAACCCTTTATATGAAGCAATCACGTGACCATTATATGAAGAGATCACGTGACCATTATATGAAGAGATCGCGTGGCCATTATATGAAGAGATTACGTAACCATTATATGAAGAGATCTCTTGACCTTTCTTGTGATTTCTTAATACTTTTCGTTGTTGAGTAAGTTTGTGAGAAATAAACCATGGTGATAATTTCCATTTAAATTCATATCTCAAACCTGCGATTTTCAAAAGCGACTAATACGTTCAATAAACGCCCACAAAACTCAGAGATTTAATTGATTTTCACGTTTAAAACCGACTATTTCCAATCTTCTTTGTTGGGAATCATGGAGTTAAGAGAGTAAAACTCCTAGGGAAAAGTTTCGTTTTTCATCAATATCTCGACAACCTCTGATCTTAGAAACTCGAAACTTGGACTAAATTTATGGATTGCTATTTTAAAGCTACCCACCAAATTTCATTTAATTCGGTTCAGTTGTTCTCCCATGATGATGAGACCAAAAAAGTGTCGTTTTTCACTTAATATCTTGAGAACCACTAGTTGTAGAAACTCGAAACATTGTCTATGTTTTAAGTGGGGCGATTTTAAGACTACCTTCCAAATTTCATCAAATTCGGTTCAGCCGTTCTCCCGTTATGGTGGATCATACACACATACATACATACACACTTTTCTTCTTTATATATATAGATTTTAATAATTTAGTTTATATTAACTCCAATAATCCAAATGCATCCAGTTTATTATTATCACTAAGCTGTTACACACTTAATATAAAAAACGTTTAATGATGTTTACTAAATATTTTGAGATAATAACTTATGTACAAAATCTGAGAAAGATTTCTTTTTTCTATGATTTTGATAATGATTATGATACAAATGGAAGTAAACAATATAGAATATGATTGTATAAGAAAGTCGAGTTGAGATTCATATTCCATGACATTTTTGCAAGCAAGAATGTCATAAAAATTCTATGTACAAAACCTGCGATAATGTATTTATTAGCAAAAAAATCATTCAATTTAAATCGCATGCATGGGCTCTATTTAGGAACTAATGGCGGTACAACCCCATCCCAAGGATGTCCAAATTATTATGTTTCTTACGTAGTTTTCCTTGCCAAATCATATTTTCATCATTAGAACAATAAGTGTAGCAACTTTAGCCCTCCCCTAAAAAATGACTTTGTTCCCTCCCCCTCCCCTCCAAGAAATTCGTAAAGTGGAAATACTTTAATATACTTTAAGTACTTCAGAAATACTTAAATTTTTCTACTGCTCTCAATCACAGATCGATTAAATTGCATGGAGACGAGAACAGATGCTCTAAAGTAAATGCACTTAATCAAAGAACACTGGAAATCAATTCTATTTGAGTTTGAATTCTATAGTACAATTTGAGATGCGTTCCTGATAAATTGTTTTCAGTCTGGAACGAATACCGGCTTCGATTGCAAGTGCTCATTTGTCATGAAATAGAAATTTACTTTTCTTAATGTGAATCAGCCCTAACACTTGTTTAACTGAGAACAATAAGTTGTCAGAAGAGCTCATTTCATGTGTTTAACTGCATAAATCCATTAATTTGAATGATGAATTTGTTCCAGTTTTGTTAAGTTTTGCCATCTCTTGAATTTTCTTAAAAGGAATTTGCATTATTAATTTTGGTAACGTTTTCACTTTTCAAAAATTTCTGTGTGTCTGTCTGTCTTTCTGTTTATGAACTTGATATTTCTGGAAAAGAAAATAATTTTGGAGATTAATTATATTTGTTAAAATTTATAAAATATATTTTATTATTAATATTTCAAAATTTAAAGACAGTAGTTTATTTGTCTAAATTTTTAGTGAAAAAGCACGTGGACATCAAAAAACATTTGAACATGATAAGACGACTTTCTTTTTACTTTATATACATAGTATAATGTATAAGGAAAGTATCTTGACGGGGTCGGAAATTCGAATTCGAATTTTCGATGGGAGAGCACGTTTTAAGCATCCCTGAACACGGATCGAACGTTTTTGAGATGATGTGTGTGTGTGTGAGCCTGTAGAGACGATATCTCACGAACGAATGAAGCGATTCGAATGAAATTTGGTACAAAAATTACAATCCATGAATACTAGAAGCATGTTGTTTCTAAACATAACCGATTGTTAAAAAACAAACCAAATTATCGAATTTAATTTTTGAAAACTCATCAAAAAATCAAAACTATCAATAAAGTTGCATAATTAATCATTTCTTGTATAATTTTTTATTAGAAATCGATTATCACAAACTTTAAAATGATGGCATCAACTGTTCTTGAGATAATGTACATTTTTCAAATAAATTTATCAAAAAATCACATAAAATTAAAACAAAATATTAACTACTGTGAAATATGTGCAGTTTCCATATGTAACTTTATGCAATAAATTTGTTAAAATCATTCTCGTGGATCTCGCTGTTCCATTCACGAGAGAAGATACTTTGGGTAATAGCTTTGTATTTGGACGCCATTACTCATTTATCTGCTGAATAACCTATTTCTCTGTCCATATCGTTTGGAGAAATTTTGGCGAAGAATTTGACGGAATATCGCCAACTTGGTGGCGTTTTTAATGTTGTCAAATTGACGATAAATGTCGCCAAATTGATAAAAATGAGGCTAAATTAATGAAAATGGCGACTAATTGATGAAATTTCAATAATTTGGAAAAAATATAAGAATCTACTATAAGAATAACCTATTTTGTTTTTCGTAACGGTTGGCGAAATATCGCAAATTTGGCGCTTTTTTTAAATGTTGCCAAATTGACGAAAGTGTCGCCAAATTGATTAAAATGTCGCCAAATTGATAAAAATGAAGCTAAAATCAATGAAAATGACGACTAATTGATGGAAATTCAATATTTTTGAAAAATCTGAGAATCTCGTCCATAAGGTTTCGCGAAAAATTTGGCAACGAATTTGACGGGATATCGCTAATGGTGATAATAGTAAATTCATTGCATTATATAAGGAAAATCATGTGCTGCTTACATCAGATTTTTTTATTTAGAAGGGGGGGGGGTCTGCCCTGATTACTCTTAAATTATTTTAATAAGAAAACGTATAAAATCTATTAACTTTTTGAACAATTATTTTCATCATACATTTACTGACTGACAAGGATGTATTACACAGCCCAAACTTCTAAAGGTAGAAACTTGAAACTTTGCATACACAAATATTGACCTATAAGTAATAAGGAAAATTTTTAAGTCTTGGAATTTAGTCCAAAAATTTATAATTCTATGTTTTTTTTTTCCCAACATGTTCTTCCAGCTGTAAATCAGGAACGTCCAGACACACAAAACGCATTTTTAAACCACCAACCACAGAAAAAATACTCTAAATTTTCTCAATTAAATTCTATTGGTGTACGACCAGCCGTTCATGAGATATTTTAAATTAAAGATCTATGAACGATTTTTTATGTTATCGATAATAATAAAGGAAGATGTCTGTATGTCTGTGCGGTAAAATCTACATTACGTATGGCCATGAAATTTGGTACACATGTACTTCAGAAACCGGGAAGGTACACTTCAACGTTATATTTTCTATATTCGAATTAGCTTTTTAATTATTTTATGTTTTACTACGGTTTTAACACAAATGAGTCCTTATTGCACGAAAACATTATTTCAAAGTTCTCATCCTAACACCATAGGCAATACTAAAAAATTACCTTTCATACAAACTTTAAACGGAATCCATACGATAAATAGTTGAATTTTCCTGTATTTTTACAAAAAAATATGACGATATTCGAGATATTTTCGCGAAGTTTCCATTTTAACACAATCGGCACAACGGTTTTATTTTTTAAGTTGTCATTATTATAAGCAGGCGTATTGCTGAAGCATTCTTTAGTTTTCGAGAATTTTTTCTGAAATTCCGGAGTGATTGTAATCAAATGTTATTTTCAAAGGTGGCAATCAAAGGTTTGCATCTTAAATTCCGAGCAACGTCGAGAATATTTTCTAGAACGTTCCCGCGTTTCTCGGGATTTAAGATGCAAATTCTTGATACACACACACATCTTAAATGCGACATATATGTCACATTTAAGTGATATTGATTTCAGAATTTGTAATGAATATGCCAATATTTTGGAGGAAGAATATGAGAAACCATACAAATTGGATAAAATAAAAATAAGTCAAATTAAATATATATATATATATATGTGTGTGTGTGTGTGTGTGTGTGTGTGTGTATCAGTGGCGTAGCTTCCATAGAGGCTAAAAAGCTTAGCCTCCCCAGTTTGAGATCTAGTTTAAGGAATTATTTAAACATTTTTATTTTATTTTTTAAATAACTTTGCGAATGTATATGTATATTTTAGAAAATGATTACATATTATTTGCTTAAAGTAACACGTTTTAAAGTATTTTTTCCCCTTAAAACGCATTTTTAAAGTACCGTAGTCTCAAATATTCAAGCCTACGAAGTGAATAATGATTAGCATGATATTGAAACATCCGATCTCTTCCGTGGCTGATCGTCACGTGTAGCGGGCTCGTGCAAGCTAGCCTTTCAGAAGGCGCTGCTATTGCTTTTCCCTTTGCAAACGAAAATGATTGGATGTGAGAAATGACGTTTCTCAATAATGTGGCAGACATGATGGTTGTGAATGGGTCCGCCATTTTGAGTCAAGCGAAGTACTATTTTTGCAGAAAATATAAATTTTTTGTAATGCTAAATAATTTGAGCCATTTTTCATGAATAACTTGAAATTCACCTAACTTTAAAGAAGATCATCAGGACGAGGAAATACTCTAATAATGACTACTATTTAAACTAGTGTAGTCACTAAGTGAAGTAGCCTTCGGCATCAATAGTAGTTGTGTCAATACATAGTAGTTGCATCAATAATAGTCAGTGAAGTAGATCTCGGCATCAATATGGTGAAGCATCGCTTGCGAATTTGAGAGTTTTAGAAGGAATAAATCGGATTTCGCTTTCATAATCACCTGTTACATGAGAATCTGTTTTACAAAACCGATTGATAATATTTCTAGTAGATTTTTAGCATATTGTAACTATAAGATATTAAGTTTTCATAGTATAATATCTGTCAATAATTAATATACAAAATTGTTTAAGGACATTGTTGATTACAGATATTTTCAACTAAGCTTGTCACATTCCAAATTTATTTTTCACTCATTTTCAGTGCACTCTTGAATTGTTTAATTTTGCTAGTTCTAGCTGTTTATATTTACAAAACATATATATTTTCTGTCACTTTCTCATAATATTCTAATTTATATCTCCATATTTAATATGATGGTTGCAAAGGTTGATCTAATTTAGAAATATGAAAACATTTAAAATGTATATCTTCTATGTATTTATCTTACATCGGTAACATTTTAAAATTTTGTGCATTTCATGCACTTTTTACATTTTTATGCTACATTATACTATTTTATTCATCAAAAGAATAAGAGCGAATTCAAATATAGATCTCACTTATAATAACAGTAAAATCATTTCTAATTTAAAACGTCAAGCGCTCAGCTTTCCCAGTCAAAATTCTTACGCTACACTACTGATTATATATATATATATATATATATATATATATATATATATATATATATATTGTAAATAACAAAGTACTAAACGTACCCGATTGTAAACTAATGGAAATTGCCAAGTCATATAGGCGCAATGCTGCTCTATTAATGTCTTGTATATAAGAAAATCAAAAAAGATCGAGAGGTGATATAAGTGCCAACAGGGAAATAACAAATGGCCAAGGGGGATTGTGACCCCCTTGCTCCCGTTTATAGCCAGCTATTACTCCTGAGGAAACACTCACGGAACCGTTACGTGCCTGTGGCCATATTTCTTTGGAACATCAAAGCAAAAGACGTATGCCAGAAGTGAATGCATGGACTGAGTGGAGAATAAATATTTTGGATTGAGACAGGTTGAAATAAGAAGTTAACCCGAATGACACATCATTCATCAATTCAAATATAAAGTGCTGAGCCATTCGATGCGTTGCCATTCTATTATATAAAATAGGTGTTGCCAATATCACTATCAAATGCATTAATTTCCTTGCAGTGCACAGCATTATAGTGGTGTTTGAGGTATCCTATTGGATAGTGCTGTTTCAACGCTTCCTTTATGAATTTTTTATCACTTTTGATACGATCATCCTTATAAGTATGCAATCTTGAGTTTCGTAGAAAATGATTTCTAACGATATTGCGGAAAATATTAGCGCTCAAGTTCGATTTCCAATCGATGATGTAATTAATGTTTATATCAAAATAATTTCTTTTATCATATAGCTTTGTATATATCTTTTCATTTTCAGTGAAATTGATACATAGGTCAAGATAACTAATCTCATTATCGTGAATCTTTTTTGTTTCCGTTAATTCCAGACTTGATGGATAGAAACTGAAATCAAAATCAGAGGTGTTTTTAATACAACCTAAAAGTATGTCTTCCATAAATCTGAAATAAGGTATTTCATTTAGAATAAAAGTAGCTTCTTCGTACTTGTTAAGGTAGAGATCCGCCAACATTGAGGAACATCCTCCCCCCATAGGGATACCTTTTATTTGTTGTTAGAAATCTTTACCATTATTTAGAATATTCTCATATAATACTATGTTCAATATAGCCTTATAATTGTGCAGTTCTATGTATTTTTGCATATTGTAGGTGCTATGGATCTCTAACATAATATTGAAGAGGTCGTCTAAATTGATGTTATTGAAAAGGTCCTTGAAATCAAAGCTCTTGTATATTAAATTCACGGGTTGATTACGTAATCTAGTAATTACATCCGTACTGTTTTTTACCATGATTGAGCCCTTTTTTATTATCGTCTTCATGATTGGTTTTAACAGTATAAGAAGCTTCGAATTAGCGTGAGTCAAATATGTTTTAAATCCCACTGTCACTGGACGAAACTTAACAGGAGACTTGTGAAGTTTTGGAATAAGGACCAGGTATGGAAATCTGATATGTTTGAGCTCCATTCCTGCACGTTTATACAAGGCGCATATTTTATTTTCAATTTCCCGTTGAGGTACTTTCAGCAAGTTATACATCTCATCATTATTGTAATTTTTCTGCAGGATCTCAATATAGTATTGCATACATGTAAATGTATAATTTGACGTCATCTTATCGGTATACGTAATAGCGTAATTTTTGACAACTTGATCCAGAATGTTTTTATTTACTTTGTATTTTTCAAATTCTTTATATGCAATGTGATTGTAATAGTTAAAATCCATTATTACATGACGACGCCTTATTTCAGATTTAAGGAAGACATTCTTTTAGGTTGTATTAAAAACACCTCTGATTTTGATTTCAGTTTCTATCCATCAAGTCTGGAATTAACGGAAACAAAAAAGATTCACGATAATGAGATTAGTTATCTTGACCTATGTATCAATTTCACTGAAAATGAAAAGATATATACAAAGCTATATGATAAAAGAAATTATTTTGATATAAACATTAATTACATCATCGATTGGAAATCGAACTTGAGCGCTAATATTTTCCGCAATATCGTTAGAAATCATTTTCTACGAAACTCAAGATTGCATACTTATAAGGATGATCGTATCAAAAGTGATAAAAAATTCATAAAGGAAGCGTTGAAACAGCACTATCCAATAGGATACCTCAAACACCACTATAATGCATTGCACTGCAAGGAAATTAATGCATTTGATAGTGATATTGGCAACACACCTATTTTATATAATATAATGGCAACGCATCGAATCGCTCGGCACTTTATATTTGAATTGTTGAATGATCTGTCATTCGGTTTAACTTCTTATTTCAACCTGTCTCGATCCAAAAAATTGTTTCTCCACTCAGTACATGCATTCACTTCTGGCATACGTCTTTTGCTTTGATGTTGCAAAGAAATATGACCACAGGCACGTAACGGTTCCGTGAGTGTTTCCTCAGGAGTAATAGCTGGCTATAAACGGGAGCAAGGGGTCACAATCCCCCTTGGCCATTTGTTATTTCCCTGTTGGCACTTATATCACCTCTCGATCTTTTTTGATTTTCTTATATATATATATATATATATATATATATATATAGAGAGAGAGAGAGAGAGAGAGAGAGAGAGAGAGAGGTTTGCATTTTATTTTCCATTTGATTGATAGTTCTCTCTTTGGTACTTTTATTTGTAAGGCATTTTTTAATGTTGGGTTTTTTGAGTTGAAACTTCTCTCTATTCTTTCATTGGATTTTCAAACTTTTATTATATATATATATATATATATATATATATATATATATATATATATATATATATATAACACTTCACTCAATAAGTCTCCGGTCTGACACACATATATGGCAACACTGTTGACAGACTCATATGATTTCTGGGTAGTACCAACCTTCAAACGACACGTGTCAAAATTTCATGACATTCTGACAATTAGTTTATAGGTTACAGTGGTTTTAGTGGCCCCAGTTTCGTAATTTTCAAAACAATGGATAAAAAAGAATTTCGTCTGTTGATTAAACATTGTTTTTTGATGGGGAAAAATACTGTTGAAAACAAACAGTGGCTTGATAAGCGTTATGGAGACTCTGCACCAAGGAAATCAACTATTATTGACTGGTATGCCGAATTTAAAAGCGGTCGTGCAAAAACCGATTATGCTGAACGCTCTAGTCGCCCAAAATCGGCAGTTGTTCCGGAAAACATTAAAAAGTCCAGAAAATTGTTTTGAAAGACCGTAAAGTGAAGTTGCGTGAGATAGCTGACACCTTAAAGATATCAGAGGGTAGTGTGTTTACAATTTTACACGAAAATTTGAGCATGCGTAAGTTGCATTCGAAGTGGGTACCGCGTTTGCTCACACCGGACCAAAAATAAAAACGCGTCGACGATTCAGAGCGCTGTTTGGAGCTGTTCAAGCAAGATGAGAAGGATTTCTTGCATCGATATGTGACAATGGATGAAACATGGATTCATTACTACACACCTTAATCAAAAAGATCGTCAGCTGAGTGGACAGCAGCCGGGGAAAGTCACCCAAAGCGACCAAAAACGCAAAAGTCAGCTGGAAAGGTTATGGCATCCGTATTTTGGGACGCGCATGGTATTTTGTTCATCGACTATCTTGAGAAATGGAAAACTATCAATAGCAAATATTACATGGCATTATTGGATCGATTGAGTGCAGAAATCAAGAATAAACGGCCTCACATGCAAAAGAAAAAAGTGTTGTTCCACCAAGACAATGCTCCGTGTCACAAGTCGATGAAAACGATGGTTAAATTAAATGAATTACGCTTCGAATTGCTTTCTCACCCACCATACTCTCCAGATCTGGCCCTCAGCGACTACTGGCTTTTTGCAGATATCAAAAAGATGCTCCAGGGAAATAAATTTGGCTCAAAGGAAGAAGTGATTGCCGAAACTGAGGCCTATTTTGAGACCAAAGACAAATCGTTCTACAAAAAAGGCATCAAAAAGTTAGAGGAGCGTTGGAATGAATGTATCACTCTTAAAGGAGAGTATGTTGATGAATAAAGTCGAATTTCTAAAAAAAATTGTTTTTCTCAATTAGACCGGAGACTTATTGAGTTGACCTTGTATATATATATATATATATATATATATATATATAAGGTCAATTTAGTTGATGCGTCAAAAGTTTAATTTAGTTGATGCGTCAAAAGTTATATTGTATATATATATATACAATATAACTTTATATATATATATATATATATATATATATATATATATATATATATATATATATATATATATATATATATATATAAAGTTATATTGTATATATATATATACAATATAACTTTTGACGCATCAACTAAATTAAACTTTGCCTTCCTATAAAATATAGAAACTTTAATTTCCTCAAACCATTAGCTTTTCTTCTTCCTTTTAATGACATGGCTTCGAGCTATCTACGAAAGTCACTTTTTATCAACATAAATAATTCCATGTAACATAAAAAAACCACTGTAATCTACACTATTAAATCCCCCGGACAAAAGCAAGGAATTCTGTTGGAACTCATTGGCAGCCATTTTAATCAAAAGTTATTTGTCGATAGAGGAGAGGTTTTGGGAACGTGGGTTTTAATTCTTGTAACAGAGATTTTAATGTTCACCGTATTTTTATGTAAAAAGCTCATTTATAAATAGTATGTTATAAAAAAGGAATTCGTAAATAGAACAAGTAATAGAAGCCTGTCAAAAACAGTGATACTAACACTCTTAAAAAATTAAGTTGTCATTTTTGAAAAGGGGTATTTTTTATTTATCAATATATAGCGCAGCGTCAAAAACAGTCTTTTAAAAGAAACAAGAAAGGTAAATCATGCATAAAGTGTTAATTATGAAACACTTTCCAGCTGACATGCAATTTTATTTAAACATCTCTAAAATGCGATACATTCAGAATTCATATTTTTTTTTAATTATCACAGTACTACAATAATTTATTATACTTGAAACTTAATACTTCATCACAAAAGACAATGCTATACATCGTCTGCTTCTCTATGTAAAATCAATGAATATTTCATTCATAATCACTTATAGTCCAGACTCCAGAGCTAAATAATTTTACGTGATAAAAATTGAGCAATTCTTATGCAACTCATCTTACAATCGCTTAATTTGTTTGCATTCAGCATGCTACAGAAATTAGACTTCGTTGTAGGAATAATCAAAGTGTAGTGAAGGTGTAGAATTTGCGCTAAAAAACAATATTTTGAGAAAAATGCAATTAAAGTTATGTATTGCTTTGATTTTGCAGATAACGATATGTTTTAAAATGGCTATAACTTTGCTTCTATAATTCGCGTACAATGAAATTGAAAACGATTTGTCGAAGTTATAAGATACACACATGAAAAAATTTTAATCGAGATAGGCGAACACTTTAACTTCCACAACCAGACATTGATTTTATATCTCTTTCGAATATTTTTCGTGAAACACCATGTGTACCACAGGGCCGCCCATACAAATTGTGAGCCCCTACAAACGTTTATCACGGGTACGCTTCCACGTTCATTTTCCTATCTTTATAAATGCTTCATGTCTCCTCTAGCCTAAAAAAATATTGGGGTCTGGTCCCCCTTTGAAGCCAGGATCCCACCCCCACACTCTAACGCTGACTGTCCCTCTCTGTGGGCGGTCTTGGTACCAATTTATTCTTCAGTAATTAGGTAACTTTGGGTGTTCTATTTATGAATAATTAGTTTTAACCGAATTTCACCTTGACTTTGTAAACTATGTTATCTTCCACCGCGTTATACTCAAGAACAATTGTGTCATTTATAGATCACCAAAGGTTATTTTTTATTTTGCCTAGCAAATGATTATATACAGGAATAGAAACATCTTCCTCTTGTTTGTGGTATGACAAGCACTTTACGAGAATAATTCGCTCCGGTCTTGAGGTGTCTATCATCCTGAGACCACACAGGTTATTCGCTGAAAAACAAACGACAAGGAATACCATCTGTTTCAAGATGGCTAAATAAGTTTAAAATGCACATAATGTGCGACTGTATCCCAGAAAAGGTTAGCTGAAAAATAATCTATGTTCAAAATACACTTATCGACACCGAACTATTTCTCTAAATTACGTCTCTCAAACAATGCTTTCTAAATTTATGAAAATATGCGTATTAAAATGTATATCATATCAGAAACCACTGCTTATCTGTAATGCGCATATAATAATATAGTTCTGAGCTCCGTGTGGATACTATGAGGATGAATATGTCTCACTTAAATGACTGTAGCTTTACTTCACTAGCTCAGTGTGGATACTATGAGAATAAAAATGTCTCACTTAAATGACTATAGCTGTACTTCAATCCCTCAGACTGGATACTATGATGATGAATATGTCTCACTTAAATGACTATAACTTTACTTCATTAGCTTTACATAAAAAACGTGAAAGTAGCTCTGAAAATTCGCTATAACCAAGCCTCTTAGGGAATCAAGCGTCTTATGAAATCAAGTCTCTTACGAAAATATATTTACCGACTATTCTGTAAGATGAAGCAACCCAAATTCTCTGAATCACAAAGCTTTCTTATTAATCTAATATAATGAAAATCGGTGCAGGTGGCATTCTGGTACCAATGATTTTCAATGAACAAACATAGTCAAGAGTTTATTGCATCTACAGACAATAAAGCAGTATTCAATCTTATTTACAATACAAAAATGTTAGTAAAGTGCAATAAAATCGTATTTACATAAGTAAAGACGCATTCATGCTTTGAAAGCATTTAAGGGGTTAAATAAAGAATATAACAAGAAAACTTATTTAAGTGAAAGCTTACTGCTCTGAGACTGGATTGGATAATCTTGACATTCTACTATCTTTCCATGTGATAAAAAGCTACTTTAACCGTAAACTATATTTTAAAGGAGATTTCGAAACACTGCGGGCATATATCGTAGTCTTACAATGAAAATACGCTAAATCGCAAAATACAAAAATGAACTATTTATAGTACAAAGTCTAAAATTGTGTATTCTGTCTACAGAAAGAAAAAATCTAATGTGGGCAACACATGACTTTCCTTATATAATGCAATGAATTTACTACTTTTACAGTAAAAAAAAAGGTTTTTCTTATAGTAGATACTTATATTCTTTCTAAGATATTGAATGTTCGTCAATTAGTCGTCATTTTCCTTAATTTAGCGTCATTTTTATCCATTTGGCAATATTTTCGTTAATTTGGCTGCATTTAAAAAAGTCGCCAAGTTGGCGACATTCCGCCAAATTCATCGCCAAAATCTCGCTAGGATGGAGAAATAAATTATTCTTATTTATAGCAGATAAATGATTATTGGTGTTCAAATACAAAAATATTACTCAAAGTATCTTTTCTCATGAATGGAACGAGCTAGATCCACGAGAATGATGTCACCCAATTTATCGCATGATATTACATATGAAAAGTGAAAAGATTTCTCAACAGTTAATATATTTTTTTTAATTTATGAAATTTTTGAAAAATTTATTTAAAAAATTTGCAATATCTCTAGAACGGTTCATGCTAGCGTTCTAAAGTTTATGTCAATCGTTTTCTAAGGAAAAATTACATAAGAAATGTCTATTTGCGAAACTTTATTAAAGCTTTTGATTTTTGGATGATTTTTTCAAAATTTCACTCTAAACTTTAGAGGGGTTCTGAATATTCGATAACGTTTAAAAACAACAAGCTTCCAGTATTCATGAACTGTGATTTTTGTACCAAATTTCGTTCGAATCGGTCCATTCGTTCGTCAGTTATCGTCTCCATAGACTCACTGACACACACACACATACACACACACACATACACACACATACTTCCACACACACACACACATACTTTCACACACACACACATACTTACACACACACACACATACTTTCACACACACACGCACGCACACACACACACACTCGCACACACACACACGCACACACACACACGCACACGCACACACACACACACACACACACATGCTTTCACACACACACACACACAGATATCACTTTAAAAATGTTCGATTCGTGATCAGGGATGCTTGAAACGTGCTCTCCCGTCGAAAACTCGAATTCGAATTTTCGACCCTATCACAATACTTTCCTTATACATTGTGTATATAAGGAAAGTAACAAAGTACCAACTATGAATCTTACATTACTATTAATCTTATACCTCTTTCACAATAAATAAAGCAATCTGCGATTAAATCACAACTAGTGATGCTGTCGTTAAAAAAATAGATCCTAGGTGTGTTAAAAACTACAGTGTAAAAATAACGAGACGTTACAATGTAGCTTAATACATATATTTTGAAACAGAAAGAAAATGCAATTCAAGCAAAATCAGATTTTTTAGAATCATTCAAGCTTTCAAATCCATTCATCATGAAACTATGTTTTGGGACTTAGTGAATTTTCCTTGCAAGCTCACGATATACATAAACAGTGCTCTAAACCCAGCCCCGGAATTCAAACCCAACTCCTATGGATATGGATGAGAGAATGTGAATCATTTGGTCTAAGTAAGCGGAAATTACAACTCCTTATGAGTAGAACCATTGCAAATCAATCTATTTGATAAAAGCGCTATTGCAGGATTGAAACACTGTATTATTATTGTCAAAGAAATTTGAGAGCAATTCAAGTAGTTTTCTACATATGAGTGGCATTATTTCTGCTTTTAATAATTTTCTGGTTAAAATTATTTAATTTCTACAACTGCACCAACTGCTTTTTGTTGTTGTTGTTTTCTTGTCTTTTATTTGTATGTTGTTCTTCTGTTTCTGTTATTTAAAGATTTTTCAGTAATTCGGTATTTTATTTGGCTTCAACATGGTTCTAAATTTCTAATTATTTCCCAAGTTAAATTGGATGTACCTGTTTTCTAAAGTACTCTGGCTATTTTTCCAAATTTTATTTTGATATATGTCATGCCTATGCATGTCTTTGTGTTCTGTATGTCTATGTGTTTTGTTATTTCTGTGCTTTTCGCGGCTGTCCGTTGTAACTTCTCTACAGCCTTTGGGTGAACTGGGCGGCCTGAGTAATAAAAAAAACCCACTCGATAGATCATAGGTCCGGAACTATTCTAGCTCCTACTTCTAAAAAAATTATCACATTCAAGGACTCACTCATGCTAAAAGTTTGAAGACATTCGCAATCAAGAACACAATTGAAAGATGGATTTCAGGTCAACAACGTATTCCAAGGCTGAAGTTCCGGATCGAGAGCAAAAAATGTAATTGGTGTAAAACAAAAGGTAGAGGACCCCATTGCTAAATGAAAATGTTTTTCTATAAATGTTTTAAAGAAAAATACTTTTATTCAAAATATATAAACTAAAATATCTTCTCGCTGTATCTAGTGGTTGGTCTGCTTAAGACAAGGATCTAGTCTCAAAGGAAATCTACTCTGGTCTCTCAAGTATCTGGGACTGGTCTAAATTAGTTGGCCGAAGATCAGAATCTAGTTTCAAAGAAATTATGATCCAGATTCGAGTATCTAAGAGTAGTTTAAACGGGTCAACCTAAGACAGGTATCTATTCTCAAAGAAAATCTACCCTAGAATCAATTATCTTTTACTGGACTAAACTGTTTGGCCGAAGACAAGGATCTAGTCTCAAAGAAAATAAACTATAGTCTCCAATATCTGGTACTAGTTTAAACTGCCCAAGCTAAGACAAGGATCTAATCAGTCTCAAATAAAATCTACTCTAGACTCAATTATCTTAACTGGTCTAAACTGATTGGCTGAAGACAAGGATCTAGTTAGTCTCAAAGGAAATATAGTCTAATCTCAAATATATGGGACTAGTTTAAAGTGGTCAACCTAAGACAAGGATCTAGTTAGTCTCAAAGGGAATATAGTCTAATCTCAAATATATGGGACTAGTTTAAACTGGTCAACCTAAGACAAGGATCTAGTTAGTCTCAAAGGAAATATAGTCTAATCTCAAATATATGGGACTAGTTTAAACTGGTCAACCTAAGACAAGGATCTAGTCTCGAGGGCGCGGTAGCCCTGTGGTTAGCGCGCTGGAGTTGCACTCGGTAGGCCCGGGTTCGATTCCAGCCACTGCCCAAACTGCCGCCGTGTTCACGCGGAGTACGATCACGTTAAACATGTGGGTCCGTAAGTCCTTCCGAGAGGTTGGTGGTAGGGGAAGGAGGGTACGGTCCCTGTGGATGCTTCCCCCACTGGGTTCCGGTCTAAATTGGGTGGCACTTCCCGGCCGTCCCAACAGATACCTTACACCTTTCTGGTAGGTCGGACGGTCTGGGTCGAAGAAGAAGAAGGATCTAGTCTCAAAAAAAACCTACTCTGGCCTCTCAAGTATCTGGAACTAGTCTAAACTGGTTGTCCTAAGACAAAGATCTAGTCTCAAAGAAAATCTACTCTGGAATAAATTATCTGGGACAGGATCAAACTGTTTAAACTAAGACAAAAGTATAATTAGTATCAAATAAAATCTACTCTAGACTCAATTATCTTTGACGACTGGTCTAATCTGGTTGGCTGAAGACAAGGATCTAGTTTCAAGGAAAATATACTGTAGTCTCAAGTATCTGGGACTGGTTTAAACTGATCAACTTAAGACAAGGATCTAGTCTCAAAGAAAATCTACTCTAATTTCTCAAATACTTGGGTACTGGTCTAAACTGAGTGGCCTGAGACACAGATCTGGTCTCAAAAAATATATTCTGATCTCTTAGAATCTATTCCAGTTTCTGGTACTGGTCTAAATTGGTTGCCCTAAGATATGGATCTAGTCTCAAAGAAAACAAACTATATTCTCAAGCAGATGGATCTGATTTAAACTATTCAAGCTCAGATAAGGTTCTAGTTTCAAATAAAATCTACTCTAGACTCCATTATATGTGACTGGTCTAAACTGGTTGGCCGAAGGCAAAGTTCTAGTCTCAAAGAAAATATGCTCATCTCAAGTATCGAAACTGATTTAAATTAGTCAGCCTAAAACAGGGATCTGGTCTGAAAAACGCACTCTGGTCTTTCAAATACCTGCAACTAGTCTAAACTGGTTGGCCTAAGTCGCGGATCTGGTCTCAAAGGGAATCTATTTAAGTCTGAAATACTTGAGACTGGTTTTGAACTGGTCATCCTAAGACAGGGATCTAGTTTGAAATAAAATCTTCTCTATACTCTATTGACTGATTTAAACTGGTTGGCCTAAAACAAGGATCTTGTCTCAAAGGAAATATACTCTAGTCTCAAGTATCTGGGACTGGTCTAAACTGATCAGCCTGAAACAGGGGGTCTAGTCTTAAATAAAATCGATTTTAGTTTCAGGTATCTAAAACTTTAGGTATCTAAAAGTGTTCTAAACTAGTTAGCTGAAGATAAGGATCTGGTTGAAGAAATTATGCTCTCTCTCTCTATCTGGAACTGATCTAAATGGATCAGCCCATGACAGGGATCTAGTATCAAAGAAAATCTACTCTAGTCTAATAAGTATTTGGGTCTGACCTAAGCTGGTTGGCCAAAGCCAAGGATGTAGTCTCAAAAAATTGTACTTTAGTCTCTATCTAAAACTGCTCTGATTGAGACAGGGATCTAGTCTAAAATAAAATCAACTCGAGACTCAACTATATTTGACTGGTCTAAACTGGTTGATGGAAGAAAAAGGATCTAATCTTAAAGAAAATATAATCTAGTCTCGAGTATATCTGAAACTTTTCTGAACTGGTCCCCCTGAAACAGAGGTCTAGTCTCAAAGAAAATCTAGACTAGTCTGAAATATCTTATACTGGTCCAAACTAAACCAGCTTAAGACAGGTATCTATTTTTAAAACAAATTATGATGAAGCTGTGGTTGGAACTTCCACGCCTTTAATCTATACAGGAGCCCAGACAGGTAAATCAATGCTTGAATAGATCACTGCATCATCTTACACTGCTATGTTAAATCTGTGATACTTATTGTAATCCTGATGACCAAATATATAAATCTCACCTATTCCAACTTGAGGAACAGCACCTCTTCGAATCAAAATTTAAAATATTTCAATTTTAAGACTTGTAGTACTTTCGCTATGGGAAACTACACACAATAGCAGAATTCAAAGAAACCAGGGTAAAAAGTTAAAATTTTTAATCAAAATCTTTACTTGGATTTTAGACTTATTTCTGCAATTTATTAAGAACAAAATCAAACATTTTATAAATTATAATTTTTGACCTAGAAAAGTAGCGAAAATCAAAGCTATTCATTCTGAATATTTTTACAAATATTTTAATCTTAATTAGCATATCTCTCTTTAAAACTCCAAATCTTGAGCTACCTTTCATTACCGCAAACAGAATACTGAGGTAAATGTCAGTGACAATAAGCTTTATTAAAAGTTTCTCCCTTTCACAAACCGAAAACTATTTAATGCATTTGAAAATCAAGCTGTTGCAGGTGTTTGCCACCACATCTGTTGTTGCATTCTCTAAGCCCCTCCAAAAATCGATTCTTACTAGGAGTAAACCACGTGATCGTGACGTAATCTATGACGTCACCACGTCTGGAGATGAATGGTGCCAGGGCGTGCTTCATGACTGTAGTAAAGTTTACGAGTTTGAAAAACATCGTGAGAGAAGCCCCATTGCGCGATACAGGGAAAAGATTAAGAACCAATCAAGCGTGTTTGCCTCTAAAAACATGAGGCATAAGAAATACATTGCATTTGCAAATGATGACAAAGTACGAGTTTGAAAAATATCATATTTTCAATCATGCCTCTTCCTACATAATGCAATTAAATAACTTTTTACTTTCCTTATATACATAATGTATAAGGAAAGTATTGTGACGGGGTCGAAAATTCGAATTCGAGTTTTCGACGGGAGAGCACGTTTCAAGCATCCCTGATCACGAATCAAACATTTTTGAAGCGATGTCTGTGTGTGTGTGTGTGTGTGTGTGTGTGTGTGTGTGTGTGTGTGTGTGTGTGCGTGTGTGTGTGTGTGTGTGTGTGTGTGTGTGCGTGTGTGTGTGTGTGTGTGTGCGTCAGTGGGTCTCTGGAGACGATAACTGACGAACGAATGGACCGATTCGAACCAAATTTGGTGCAAAAATCAGAATCTATAAACACTGGAAGCCTATTGTTTTTATACGCAATCGAATGTTCAGAACTCC
This sequence comes from Amaurobius ferox, assembly GCA_951213105.1. Lineage (NCBI taxonomy): Eukaryota > Metazoa > Arthropoda > Arachnida > Araneae > Amaurobiidae > Amaurobius > Amaurobius ferox. The sequence continues at coordinate 122,624,106 of OX578140.1, forward strand.
CCTAAATTTTCGAATGAAATTTTGAAAAAATCGTTAATAAATCAAAACCAATAATAAAGTTACGTAAATATACATTTCTTATGTAATTTTTCATTAGAAAACGATTGACATAAATTTCAGAACGCTAACATGAACCGTTCTCGAGAAATTGCACATTTTTCAAAAAAATTATCAAAAAGTCATATAAAATAGAAAAAAAAAATTTTTCCTATTGAGAAACATGTTCACTTTTCATATAATATCATGCGATAAGTTGGGTGACATCGTTCTCGTGGATCTAGCTCGTTCCATTCATGAAAAAAGATACGTTGAGTAATACTTTTGCATTTGAACGCCAATTTATCTGCTGTAAGAATAACTTATTTCTTCGTCCATAACGCTTGGCGAGATTTTGGCGACGAAATTGGCGGAATGTCGCCAACTTGGCGACTTTTTGAAATGTTGCCGAATTAACGAAAATCTCGCCAAATGGATAAAAATGACGATAAATCATAGAAAATGACGACTTATTGTCGAAAATTCAATATCTTGGAAAGGATATTAGTAACTACTAGAAGAAAAACCTATTTATTTTACTGTGAAAGTAGTAAATTCATTGCATTATATAAGGAAAGTCATGTGTTGCCCACATCAGATTTTTTTCTTTCATAACGAAACAAGCAAATTCGAAGTTCGTGGAGAAATGTTTATGGAATTGAACCACGAAAAGAGGAGAACTAGAGGAGTGGACTCTTTTGGACTTCATGTTGGTTGGTTCTCTTTCACTGACGAAGGGGATCCAGCGTATCCTCGAAACAGCTATGTGCTGCTTTATCGTGCTAATTGGGCTTATTCACGTTGCTCTAGTTCTCCTTATCTTTCGCACAAAGTGTATTTTACTTATTCATGCATTAAAATTTAACTCTTTTCTCAGGGACAACATGTAAAACTATTTTGAAATGCAACATTCTCTTAAATTTCGCACATATCTAACTGTTTAATAAACAGCTATAAGAAAAATTGCTGGCATTCGATGAGCAATATAGTCTATATATAAAACGTTTTTCTTTATAGTTTAAAACTCAAACTTTATTATAAAAAATCGTTGGTTTGTGCTTCATTAATAGGTTCTTAAAATTCAAAATACAAATGCTTATCATGTTTTCGTATGTTAATATTGTATTTAACTTTTAGTTAATTAATTTGGAAATGTGAACCTGTTGCGTAAATTCGTCAGATGTGAGTATAAATAAATAAAAAAAGAACGCCACGGTGTTATTTGCATTGAATAAACATCCCGTAAACTGAAATGTGGCCCGTTTGGCGACTTAAAACAGAATAACTTATTTATATTGACATGAAAATTCCAGGTCACATTATAATCGACAGTTTTAGTAATATTCCGTGAAATAAATGGCAATTTATAAATTTTTAAAGCCATAATACAAAACAATTACAAAATATATGGTCTCCCTTAAATAGAACGAATTAGATCAACGAAAAAGATGTTAGTAAATGTGTTGCATAATGTCACACATGCAAAGTGAACATGTTTATCGACACTTATTACAGTCTTAATGCTCTGTAACTTTTTTGATACATTTAATAATAACTCGAGTAATTGTGCAATATCTCGAGAAGGTTCATACCAGAGTTTCAAAAGAGGTGTCTTTCGTTTTTTAACACTTTACAACAAAGTTGAAAAGTGTTTATGACTTTGTTCATTCTGTCTGTCTGTCTGTCTGTCTATCCGTTAGCACGATAACTGCCGTAAAAATGGTTTAATCAAAATGAAATTTTAGTATGTTGTTCAGCCGGTCAGTAGGTCCTATGGGAGTATAAATGAATAATATCACCCAATTAGTTTTGGATTGAATCTGGGTTGAAAAAATGAAATACATTGAACCCTGTGGGACCTAATTTTTCAAACATTTTTTAAAATTCACAAATTGCTTTGAAATTTTTAGGTAATATTCAAATTATTCCATAAAATATATAAAAAAATTTCAGCAAAATATATTTAGTAGTTTTTAAATAAAAATTAAAATAATAATTTCACCTTTTATATGAAGCGATCACGTGACCATGATATGAAAAGATCACGTGAACCACTTCAAAATAAAATATGGCATCCATTTTGTCTCAAAATCGTGATTTTTAAAGTTCTTTTTAATTCATATTGAGTGTTGTATTCGTCCTAAAACCGCTGTATTTCTGCTTAAATTCTGTGCATCTACATACTGAAACAACGCAATTACAATATATTTTAGTTTAAATGATCATCCAAATTAGATTATTTCTACAATGACACCTAATTTTCACTTATGTAAAATGTAAACAGCAAAATATGTAGGATGAGTTCTATAAGAATTGTTGTATTTTTTTAACGCAAAAGTATTTAGCTCATGGAGTCTGCATAGCTGATATGAATGAAATATTCATTGATTTTATAGTGAGAAGGACGATTTTTTTCGATGAAGTTTAACGCATAGAGTTTAATTACTTGTAGCTCCATGGTCTTAAGTTTTCAAATAAAATAAATTATTTTAGCACTGCGATGAATGAAATGATTGGAAAAATGTTATGAATGAAATGCTGCTTTTATAGAGAGAGCCAGGCGTGTTATTTTTTCTATGACGTCATTTGAATGAATGTCAGTTGTTTTCGATGAAGTTTTCAAGTATAATAAATTTTTGTAGTATTACGATGATTTTAAAAATATTACCGAGGAATGTATCGCATTTTAGAGGTGTTTAAACCAGGCAATTTATATTTCAATGCCGTCATTTGAATGAAGTTCATTTTTTTTTCGATGAAGGTTTAAGTTTTCAAATATAGTAAATAAATGTAGTATTGTGATAAGTTTCAAAATATTACTTAGGAATGTATTGCATTTTAGAGATGTTTAAATAAAATTGCATTGAAGTTGGAAAGTGTTTCATAATCAATGCTTTAAGCATGATTGATCTTTCTTGTTTAAGGATATGTTTCGTGCAAAATGATTATTCATTTAACATTATTGAATGTTCTGAATAGTTGATGCTTTTCTTCAAATATTCGCTTGAAAATTGGGGGATCTTTCGAACGTTTTATCCCTTGTGGAATCAACAAAGACTCCAATATTCACTGTTTGTAATAATCGTACCAAATTTCATTCCAAACGCTCCATTTTTTTTCGTCACGGATCGAGTCAACCAGGGAACACACACATACACACATGAATACGCACAGACACACATAAATACACACAGGCATACATCAATACACACAGACACACATAAATACACACAGATATACATACATACACTCATGCCTACATACACACATCACCTCAAACACTCACCCTCGTTTTCAGATGTGTTCGAAACGTATACATCTTTGAAGATTACCACTGCGGATGATTTTCTTTTTTTTTTTGCGAAAGTATGTCAGCACACAAGAGAGACTTCATAAATTTTAGGATTGAAATGGCACTATCTTCTAACTTGAAAATTGTCTCTGATAGTTTGCAAATTTTATTTCGACTACGAGATCCAGTGCAATTCCGTCCTAGTATCTCCAAGGTTGAACGCCGGCTGGCTAGTACAAAGATTAGTTATTCCATTTCCGATTGGGGAAAAAAAAATTCACAATTTCGTCCTACAAATTCTTTACAATGACGTCCAAACGAATTAACCCTGCAGGTTTGTGCAGTGATGTTGAGAGTCTGAAAATGACTCTAATACGATTAGTATGGGCTATGGCATAATGGGCGTCGATTTCAAATCGGGAAGCCAACGACTTTGCAGGATACTAACCTGAATAAAAAATAGTGGCATCAAGAGACCAGCCTAAAGTAAACATGACAAAAGTGGACTGTCAGATTGTCAAGTTGCATGTCATTCTGAGATTAGCGGAAGGATAATGCAGAGTTCACTTTGACAGTAAGATCTTGCAATTTCTTCCAAGTGTCTCAGCGACGGAAAACTACTGGTTTACAAATCAATAAAAGTAAAATAAAAGTCTTAAGAATTAATGAAAAAACTTCTGAAAATGTAAAATTAGATGATGAATCAATTGAAGATGTAAATAGCTTCACTTGCTTGGTGTACTGGTGAACAAGGAGGGTGGAAGACATAAAGAAATCAAAATAAGAATTGCAAGAGCTCAGAATTGTTTTAGAAAAATAAATAAAATATGGAGAACTACTAACCTTAATTTAAAAACCAAAATTAACCTTTTTAATTCCATAGTGAAAAGCGTTTTACTGTATGGAGCCGAAACATGGAAATTAACAAGGGGCCAATGCAACACGTTAAATGCCTGGCAGATTAAATGTCTGAGGAAAATATTGGGAGTATTTTGGTCTTATGTTATTACTAACACTGAATTCTACAAGAGTACTGGATAGAAATCAATTGAGATGGAAATAAGAAAACGTAGATGGAAATGGACTGGACATGTCTTAAGAATGCCGCAGTATAACATCCCTGCTGTGACACTTACTTGGGCGCCTGAAGGAAAAAGATCTCGGGGTCGACCCAAGCTAACTTGGAGGAGACTGGTGGAGCAGCACAGAAATTTGATAGGATGGGCGATCTGGTCAGAAGCAAGGACTGCGGCACAAGATTGACCAGGATGGCGACGCAAGCTGAAGGCCTTATGTGCCACTAGGCACGATAAGTTATGATGATGATGATGACGATGATGATGATGATCTCAGCGATGGAGCTTTGAATGGTTAGTTTGAAGATCCGTGATTCGATTCCCGGTTGGTGCAGCAAGGTTTACATAATTCTTATCGAGTTCAAGTGTTAATAATTAATAAGTGAAGATAGCATTAAGGAAGTTCCATCTGACTGAGAATAATTGATTTTTTATAATTGTTAATTCCAAAAAAATATGAAGAAAATAATATATTTTGGAATCAACCCTAAAATAAAAGTGTCTATGTCATTCAGTTACTTGTAATGTATTTGCTACATGTATTTTATATTTTATATCATTTATATATATATATATATATATATATATATATATATATATATATATATATATATATATATATATATATATATATATATATGCAGCATAGCGCTTTACAAGTTGTATTAAAAAAAAAAATATTTTTTTTAGCTTTTAGCTTTTTAATCAATTCACTCAAAATTGTAGCATTTTTTCAAGTTTTATATTGTATATATATATATATATATATATATATTCATCGTATCATTCTGATAATACTTATCAAGCTCATTGATTAATAATTGGTTCTTTAAGATATATTTAATAAAGATCCATTTGACTGAGATTCAATAATATTTCGTAAATGCTAATTCAAAAATATGTTAATGAAATAGCATCTTTTAAATCAACCCAGTATTAAAAATGTCTACATCTTTTATCCAATTACTTATGTGTTATTTCCTTTTATATCAAATAACATTATGCATCATACCATTCCGAAAGTACTTATTACATTCAATTATTAAAAATAATTGCTAATTTAAGATAACATTAATAAAGGTCCATCTGACTGAGATTCAAGGATATTTAGTAAATATTAATCCGAAAAGACATTAATAAAAATTTTGAATTAATTCAGTATTATAGTGTGCATTAAAGAATACAATTATTATTGTATTATTTAATGTATTCTCTTCATAAGTTTCATATTTCTTATATATCATTATTCATTGTAGAGCTATTTAATAGTACTCAATGTAATAGTACATTCACTGACTGATAAGTGCTATCGAAATTATAAGATTTACCAATTTATTATAATATTGATAAAGATTTATCAGAGACTAAAAAGATCCATCTGAGTGAAATTCAATCATATTTTGTGAATATTAATGCCAAACACTGTTAATGAAAAAGCAACTTTTAAATCAACTCATTGGTGCCATTTTTTCAGTTACTTGTTGTAATGTATTCTTTTCAAACTTCCACATGCTTTCATAACATACCAAACTCCTCTAACTTTCACAAAGTCACACCCTATTCAGTAACATAAAATCTGGACAGCGACATTGGTGGAAAAAAAGACACTAGCACTTATAGAACAAAAATAACCACGGGAGAATCAGTTTCGGAGTTACGTTTAATCAGGCGTTTTGTCGCCTCTTCTTCTGTCCTTGGAGACGCTGGAGAGGAAATTGGGGATGACACGATACGCAGGATACACACTAAGAGATTTTTTCTTCCGCAAAGACAGTGCCAAAGCATTTAAAAGATGATTTTTTTTGGTTAGATATGCTTGTGTAACTGTCGAATATCATTCAGAATATATAATGAAGAGTGGCGGGTACTAGTTATAATGTTTTAATAATAAATTAAATACGTTCAAGTCGTTTATTTGTATTCTTTATCTGTGTATTATCCTTAAAGATAAAATGTAAACTTTACACTTTTAGATATATCGGAAGGTCTGGGCTAGAAAGAAAGATAAAAGGTAGAAATCCGATATTTGGTTTCTTTATCTGTATTTTAAACCTTATAAAGATAAAATGTATAGTAGCAGGTACTAGTTATAATGTTTTAATAATAAATTAAATATTTTCAAATCATTTATTTGTTATCTGTGTATTATCCTTAAAGATAAAATGTATACTTTACACTTTTAGATATATCGGACGGCTTGGGCTAGAAAGAGAGATAAAAGGTAAAAATTCGATATTTGCTTTTTTATCTGTAATTATTATTTTATAAGGATAATAATTACAGATAATAATTAAAGTATTTTCATCTTATAAAGATAAAAGTTATATCTTATACTTTCGGGTAGGTCGGAAGGTCTGGGTTAAAAAAAAGAAAGATAAAAGGTAGAATTTTGGTATTCATATGTAAAAATTTGCTCAAACTTTTGCCTGAATTAACCTGCAAAAAACAATTTATCATTAGTAGGGCAGTAATTGTTTCGTGACGCAAATATCTGAGCTATTTTTCACGAACTTAAGTTGGCATTTTGAAAGTTCGCGAATATTAAATATATTCGTGAATTTCAGATTTTTTCCCCTATTATTACCGAATTTCTTTTAAAAATTTTATATTATTGTTTCGCCGGCGCGAATTTCCGCGATTTTTTTTTTATATATTTTGAAGATATTTTCTAAAATTTCTCGAGTATCAAATATATCACGTCCTTGGACGTTTCAGACGACGAAGAAGATTTGTTTGATTTCATTCACGTTCCTATGTTCGGAAATGAGGACCCACCAAAATATGAATTTCGTCCATAAAATTTGAATGTAAAAGAATCAGAGAAGATTTGATAGAATTCTGGAATACGAAAAAGGGGTCATTTTCCTAGTTACACTATAAAACATTCTATAACCTTTACTCATTTTTTCAGCTACTTTGTTGATAATTTCGGCAAACATGCAGAGTCCACTTAGGCGGTTATTCCCTCCCAGTAGATCAACGGTAGATCATCAGCTGGCCAGTTCAAAGATTCAGAGTTCGATTCCCGGTTGGAGTAGCAAGTCTCTTTCTAATGGTGCCCGAAAAAAATCAACCCTGTAGGTTAGTGCAAAGTTATTGAAGGTCTGAAAGTGACCCTAATACGACTAGTGCGGATTCAGTAGACTCTCAGTTTGAGCGCTGATTTCAAATTGTGAGGATAACGATCATGCAAGATACTTTCCTGGGTAAAAGTAGTAGTAGCAGGAAGCGCTAACCTGAGGTAAAAATAGTAGGAGATGGTCAGTCAGATTGTCAGTTGCCCGCCAATCTGACATTAGAAGGTGGAGAATGCAGAGTCCACTTCGACGATAAGAGCTTGCAATTTCGTCACAGTAGCTCAACGGTAGAGTGTCAGCTGGCCAGTTCGAAAATCAGGGTTCGATCCCCAGTTGGGGCAGAAAGGCTCCTTACAAAATATCAGAAAAGCAGCAATTACAGGCGTTCATGAAAATTTCAACTTCATTTCTGAAATATTCAGCTAATTATCGTCTGCCGAAGCGTTATTTGTGTGTGTGTGTGTGTGTGTGTGTGTGTGTGTGTATGTGTGTGTGTGCGTGTGTGTGTGCGTGTGTGGGTTATCATAACTTTCAGGAACCTTTATGGACAGCTGATTCTCCTGAAATTTTCAGTAACATGCTTGCAAATATTTTACAGTGTACACTCAAACCTGTTCTTGTGCGGTCTTTTTTTGTGCAATTTTTTCTTTGTGCGATTTTCTTTGTGCGATTTTTTTGTGCGGTATATGAACATTTCAATCAAATTGGAACATGACAGCAGATAAAATCTATGCAGGACTCCAACTTTGCCATGAATTAGAATGTCATTTTCTTGCAATCGATGCCAATTCTGAAAGAACTTCAAAATTCCAAAACGAGCTTCAATCTTGTATATCTGGCTACCGAGACATATACAAGCGTCTAGTGAAACAACAGTCGTCGCAAAAACTGATCACCGACTGCATGATAACTGAAAAAAAGTCAACTCTAAACGAGTGCGAGGTAGTATCTTCAAGTAACGAAAGCGATTTTGAACCAGTTTACCACAAGAAAGTTCGCGTAATGTCAGACTACGAAGGATAATGGTTATACGTTTTGAAAAGTGTTGTATGTGTAAAATAAGTACATATGTCAATAAAATATTTAAAAATGTTCGCATGTGTATTTTCTAAATCAGATTCCAAAAGGTTTGGCGAAATTCCAAGTAGCTGCCAAGCCTCGTGTCTTGATTTCGTGTAAAAAAGCAATTCCTAGTTATTTCGTAAGGTTTTGAGTTTTTTTCTACCTGACACTTTTTTTATGTGGTCCCTTTTTTTATGCGTTTCCTTTTATGCGGTCCCTCCACCGCACAAAAATAGGTTTGAGTGTACCGCCATCGGTTTCTGTCAGTACCCACAAACAGTGGCGATGCGAAAATGCGTATTTTATAAATTTACAAAAATATTAAACAACAAACCCTGCACTAAAGAAGAATGCCTGTATGTAATCACTATAATGTATCAAAACACCTAATGAACATCCACCTAAATGAAAATTTTGATCTGGCCTTATGTAACGCCGCTGATTACATTGCAGAATTTGAATAGTTTTTAAATGCAAATAAAAAATGATAACATAATGCTTATTGAGTTACATAGTAGTTATTTGTGCATTACTGCTTTGTAAGTGATAAGCTTTCTTTGAAAATGTTAACGTAATTCCTAGGCCACAAAATTTCGCGATTTACTCCCAAATTTTAACTATTTTTTGTGTCGTGCAATAAAATGACTGCCCAAATCATGAGTAATAAGAATCATTTGCAAAGTTTTTGATATTTTTGGGCGGCAAATAACAAAACATCGTATAATCTGTTTAATTTCCAAGCAAATCTCAAAATCCGCATCTCCCATTAAAGACAAATCTATACATTTTGCGCATCGAATTCGTATTTTATATCGCTGGACGACACACACACACATATCAGATGATTTTTAACACTTTACAACAAAGTTGAAAAGTGTTTATGACTTTGTTCATTCTGTCTGTCTGTCTGTCCGTTAGCACGATAACTGCCGTAAAAATGACTTAATCAAAATGAAATTTTAGTATGTTGTTCAGACGGTCTGTAGAACCTATGGGAATATAAATGAATAATATCACCCAATTAGTTTTGGATTGAACCCGGGTCGAAAAAATGAAATACATTGGGCCCTATGGGACCTAATTTTTCAAACATTTTTAAGCGGATTTAAAATTCACAAATTGCTTCGAAAATTTTAGGTAATATTCAAATTTTTCCATAAAATATATAAAAAAAACATTAAGCAAAATATATTTAGTAGTTTTTTAAATAAAAATTAAAATAATAGTTACCCCTCTTATATGAAGCGATCACGTGACCATGATATGAAAAAATCACGTGACCCACTTCAAAATAAAATATGGCATCCATCTTGTCTCAAAATCGTGATTTTTAAAGTTCTTTTTAATTCATATAGAGTGTTGTATCCGCCTTAAAACCGCTTTATTTTTGCTTGAATTCTGTGCATCTACATACTGAAACAACGCAATTACAATATATTTGAGTTTGAATGATCATCCAAATTTGATTATTTCTATAACAAAGTAATTCACTTATGTAAAATGTAAACAGCAAAATATGTAAAATGAGCTGTACAAGAATTGCTGTATTTCTTAAACACAAATTATTTAGCTCATGGAGTCTGCATAGCTGATATGAATGAAATATTCATTGATTTTACAAAAAGAAGGACGATTTTTTTCGATGAAGTTTTAAGCATAGAGTTTAATTACTTGTAGCTCCAGGGTCTTAATTTTTAAATAAAATAAAGTATTATAGTATTGTGATGAATAAAATTAATGGGAATATATTTTTGAATGAAATGCTGCTTTTATAGAGAGAGCCAGGCGTGTTATTTTTTTCTATGACGTCATTTGAATGAATGTCAATTGTTTGCGATGAAGTTTTCAAATATAATAAATTATTGTAGTATTATGATAATTTTAAAAATATTACCGAGGAATGTATCGCATTTTAGAAATGTTTAAACCAGGCAATTTATATGTCAATGCCGTCATTTGAATGAAGTTCATTTTTTTCGATGAAGATTTAAGTTTTCAAATATAATAAATTAATGTAGTATTGTGATAAGTTTTAAACTATTACCGAGGAATGTCTTGCATTTTAGAGATGTTTAAATAAAATTGCATTGAAGTTGGAAAGTGTTTCATAATCAATGCTTTAAACATGATTGTTCTTTCTTGTTAATATTACACATATGCACTATTTTCCAACTTTTACATTTCATTTTCGAGACATCTAGATACGCGGCGACATTATATTTTCCGCCGAGTAAAAGCCAAGAAAAATACGAGCGGCCGCGTTACTATTTACTAGACGGGGCAACTAGAGATTTTCAATACTCTGAACTTATGCACCAAATTATTCTGGGCCATTTATTTTCTAGTTGCATATACAGGGTGATTATTATTAAAATTGCGATTTTAAAACGCTGTGAAGTAAGATCCACTGGTCAGAATGACCTGAAATTTGACGTGGCTATACGTGAAGCAATGGAATTTTGTTTGACGGAAGAAAAAGAATACTTCAAAAATATACCGATAGACGGCGCTGTATTTACCAAACACGGGGTGTTGTTAGCTGAAATAAACCAATAGACAACTAAAGAAAAATTTAATCAACATCACTTAATTGAATAATTGATTGAAACATCACTTAATTGAATAATTGATTGAAACATTACTTAATTGAATAATTGATTGAAACATCACAAAAACATGAAACAAACACCTGCGATTTAAACTCAAGAAATGTTCAATATGCTGTCCTCCGTGCTCGGCTAAGAGTTGGAAGCGCAAAACAGCATGTTCCACAGCAGATTGGAGTGTATGAGTGGTGATGCTGTGCATGTGATGAATAATGCGTGCGTCAGCTAAGTTCGCAATCCGACCACTGTACACCACATTCCTGAGGTTCCCCCAAAGACAGAAGTTGCAAGAATTAAGGTCAGGTGAACGTGGAGTCCAGTCTGTTGGAAAATGAGGCTGATAATCCTTTCATTTCCGAAATGGATATTCAGCAGTTTCTTCACTGGTGTTGCAATGCGCGGAGGAGCGCCATCTCGCATAAAAGGTGTGATATCCGGAGAACTCGTCCCCTGCGTGTATAGACACTGTTATGGAGCTCCTAGCACTGAGTGCTGCATCTCCGAGTTGTGGCATATCAATTCAGAAATTCATTGCTCCAAAGGGGCGGGTTCTAGTGAGGGCCGAAGGCCAGAGTTGATTTTAATTGGCCAGAGGCCTGGATGTTTTCTATTGGTCTGATCGTTTGAAGGTAGCAAAGTGAAGAGTAGCAAAAGATATTTTGTGATTATCTCAGATCTTAAAGAATTAATATATATTAATATGAGTTATTATATAATAGATCTGTTACATGGAAAGTCACGATTTTTATTTTTGAATATAACGAAAGCATAAGTCTCAATCCTCCCTCCAAAAAAAAGGGGGCCACGAGCTGTTTTTTTTTTTTTTTTTTTTTTTTTTTTTTTTTTTTTTTTATTTCAAACTCCGTTAATGTTTGAAGTAATTCTTTAGTTATTATATGTGGTAGTAAACCTCGGACGCTTCCGGAACTTCCAGTGGTGAGGGTCATAATCTTTAAGGTTTTGCATTTCAGGATTTGGTATATTGGGTATGTTGGTATAAAAGTTGGTAGCTAATTTTTGGATTTCTTTTTTTATGGTTTTAATTTGGAAGTCATTGTGTATCACTTCGTTCCGGAGGAATCTGGGGGCTTTACGGATGGATCTCAGAGTTTTGTTTTGGACGATTTGTAATTTTTCCATAGATGTATTTGATGCATATCCCCATATCATGGCTCCGTAGAGCATGATAGGTCTTAGTGCGGTTTTGTACAGTAGGATTTTGTTTTTAAAGTTGACATGAGGGGAATGAAGAATGGTATATAGCGCTGCTCTGGCAACATTGAATTTTTTGATAGTTTTATCTATATGGGTATTCCAGCTCAATTTACTGTCAAAATGTAAGCCCAGGTATTTACATGTTTTGACATAGTTAATCGGAGTGTTGTTAATTACAATTGGAGGGGGAAGGGGTTTCTTTTTTCTTGTGAAGATTATGCAGCTCGTTTTTTTTTTCATTAATTTTGATTTTCCATTTTTGAAACCAGGCGGAAAGTGTGTTCATATGTGATTGGAGGCGTGAGCGTACGAAATTAAAATTTGAGGATCTAGTATATATGGCTGTGTCGTCCGCGTATAGTGCAATGTTGGTTTTGTCTGAGTGGGGTATATCATTTATGTAAAGGTTAAATAACGTCGGGGCCAGTTGGGAGCCCTGTGGGACCCCGGCGCGAATGGATCTGTAAGTGGCGTAGGTGTTGTTGTAGCGGACTGTAAAGGATCTCTGGCGAAGGTAAGAATGTATGAGATGTATTACCGCATCTGGCAGGTTTAGCTGAATTAGTTTGTATATTAAAGCTTCTAACCATATGCGGTCAAACGCCTTCGCCACGTCAAGTAGTATGATGCCAGTTGTTAGTCCCGAGTTCATTCCTTCCGAGATGAACTCCGTAACACGTAACAACTGGTGTGTTGTAGCGTGTTGTGGGCGGAAGCCAAATTGCTGTGGGATGATGATATTTCTGGTGTTGAGTTCGAGTTTAATGCGAGTGTGAATGATACGCTCAGTAAGTTTACTAATTGTGTTAAGAAGACTGATTGGGCGGTAACTTTGAGGTGAAGTGGGCTTTTCGCCTGGCTTCAAAATGGGGATGATTACGGCTGCTTTCCATTCTTTAGGGAAGTATTTGAATTTGAAAATTGCGTTAATAAGAAGGGTGAGATAAAATATAATGTTAATTGGCAGTGATTTGATGGCTTTATTATTAATGTTATCGTTTCCAGGGGCTTTTCTCTTTTTTAAGTTTTTGATTTCGTGTAGAATCTCACTGGGGGTGGTAGGGGCTATCTGATTGGTCGGTGTTTTTTCCATGTAATCCTTGACATAGTTTTTGATGTACTTTTCAAATTCAGGGTTGTTGATATCATTGTTAGGGGAGAATTGATTTTCATAATTATTAGCTAGAATATTTGCAATTTCTTCATTTTTATGGGTAGGTCCGTTGGGCGTATCGAAGTGGGTGGTTTTTTGGCTGCGATTTTTTAACTTTTTGTAGAAAGACCATAATGAGTTGTCCTCGGTGTTCAGGGAGCTGATGTATTGTTTCCATGTAGTCTGTTTATGTTTGTATATTTTAATTTTAATGGTTTTGTTAATAGAGTTGAGTTTGCGTTTGAGGGAGGGGTGTTTTGTGATCTGCCATGCTCTGCGAATTTTATTACGTTCTTGTTTGATTTTTTTGATTTCAAAGGGAAGTTTAAGGTTCGAGGGGGGGGGGGGGGAGTATTTGGTAGAGGCCGCGATGGCATTATGTATTTCGTTTTTAAGTGTCAGGGCGTTTTTGTCTACGTCTTCAACTGTGTGGTAATTAGCAAATATGAGTCTATTGTTGGAGAGGGTACGCTTAAAATTATTCCAATTGGTTGTTTTGATGGCGGGTGGAATAGGGACATTATGGGTGAGAAAAAATGTAAGTTTAACAGGGAGGTGATCGGAACTGAGGTCATTTATCGTTGTAATTTCATGCGGGTAGGGGATGTTATTGGTTAGGGCGAAGTCTATTGTGGAGTCCTGTGTGTTAGGATTTAGGTGGGTGTGGGTAAATGGGAAGATATGTCTGATATTGTTATCCTGTATAAAGTTGTTAATTTGTCTGCCATATTTATTCCTGTATCTACAATTCCAGTTCCCATGTCGGGCATTAAAGTCCCCCATGAGTATGGTGCTGTCTTCCAGATCGAACATATCGGATAGATCACTGTCGATGTTATGTGATGTATTATTTGCAGAATAGTGCTTGGCATATACAGAGCCAATGATTATGGGTGGAGCACTGGGGAGTTTAATTTTGGCGAGGGTATGTTCAATGATATTAGTATTGATATTTGGGACTGGGCTATGCTGTATGGGGTTTTTTATATAAATGGCAGTGCCACCCGTTTTATTTTTTATGGAATTGGGTCTGGGGGTGTGATATAGGCAGTAATTAGGTATGTAGATTTTGTTTGTTTCGGGCGTGAATATTTCTTGTACCAGGATGATATGAGGATTATGTGTTATTGTAAAGTCCCTGAGCTCATTGATTTTGTGCCCTAGGCCGTTTGCGTTCCACGATATGATCGTTAACGCTTTGGGAGGGGGGATAGCATTCATGGAAGGGGGTTATTATTTTGATTTAAATATTTATCGATAAGTACCAGAATTTCTAGTCCCTTATCGATAATGGATTGGTTAGTTAGAAATATTAGCTTGATGTCAATGAAAAAATTTTTGATCAGATTCATGTTTAGGTTTAAGTTTAAATTTTGCATAATACTATTTATTTCTTTGAAGATTGCGATGATGTCTTTTATTGAGAAATTAGTTCCATTTTCTTCTTTATTATTAGTGGGAGGATTGGTATTTGTGTTGTGATATGGTTGAGGTTCGTGGGATAGAGAGTTGCTAGGTTGTGAGGCGGTTTCTCTCTGCACTGTCTGTTTTCTATTGGTTGTTTCTGCTATCCGCTCTATCAGTTTTCTATTGGTTGTATCTGCTATCAATGTTTGGGTTGCTGGTTCTGTAATATTATTGTTTGGAGGGAGCGGTTTTTTGAATAGGTCTTCACTATTTCTGTTTACATTTGTTCTTTGCTGTTTAGGTGAGGGGGGGGGGGGCATTTGCTTGCCCACTTGCGCAATTAAATTTGTCATTGGTGTGGGTTTCACTTGTTTGGGGAATCGCTTCTGTATTTTTGACTGGCTGGATTTTAGGAAAGGCTGTTGTATTTTGAGTTGTATTTACAAGGGTTTTGGGAGTAGTTATTTGGCTGACAGGGTTACAATGTCCCTCTTCTGATTGAATTTGGTTTTTTACCGATGGGATTTCATTACAGAGGGTTCTATCAGCCCACGCATTTGTGTTTGCAGCTTTGAACGTGCGGGGGGGGGGGGCATTTCTGGTTGGGCTATTATAATTTCTTCTGTGATTTGAGTTTCTGGGCGAGGGGGGGGGGGTATTTTGATGATCTTTGTTTAGATGTCTGAGGTATGGGTTTTTTGGGCAATCTCTAAAGTTGGCTGGGTGCGGGCCACTGCAATTTGCACATTTGGGTGGTGATGAGAGGGGTTTTGTGCACTCACGGGTTGGATGTCCTTGACCACATTTCAGACATTTGTAGTCTCTAGTACACCCTTCGCTGGAGTGTTGCCAGAGCTGGCACCGATAACATTGTTTAAAACCCTTAGGGACGAATGGCACAATGTCAACAAAGATGTAATTAATGTGTGTAAGTTTGTATAATTCTTGAAGGTCGGTTTTGGGCGGTAGCAGGGTCAAAAAGTTTGGGAGGTATTGTTTGTTGATGAAGCTTCTCATGGGAGTAATTCTGGTGGCATAGAAGCCCTTTTCTTCTAAATAAGATTTTATTTCTTCCGTGGGATAGGTTGGGGGAAGTCCCTTGATCACTACTTTTAAAGGTCTGTCCGATCTGAGATTAATGGAGTAAAACTTGAGTTTCCGTTGAATTAAAATTTTTTGCACTATTCTGTAATTATCGTGGGTGTCTGTGAAGATCCTGAGCATTTCACCCACAAATTTTGCTCTTGCCTTTCCATTTGTGGCTTCGGCTATTTGAGACATTAGTTCCCTCGGGTTATCTTCAATCTCTACAAAAAAGGGTTCCGGGTGATCTGCACGACTGATTATATTTCTTTCATTTTCGTTTTCGGATTGTGAGGGAATTTCCTGCATCTCTACAGCATCCGTAAAGCAGCTGTCCTGACCGGATTCCTCCGCAACAAGTTTTTTATGTAATTTGTTATGTGGGGCTTCTAGCGTGGGGGTGGTGTTTCCACTGGAAGATCCGAGTTTGCGTTTTTGCCTGATTTTGTCGTTTCCTGCATCTGATATATTATCAGAGAAATCAGCATCAGATTCTGGTGTTTGATTTTTGATTATTGATTTTCTCAATTTCGATTTGGTTTTTCTACTAACAACTTCAGTGAATCCTTTATCATTCTGCTTATTTTCTGTTCTCTCTGACTGCTCTGCGTCCGAGGTTTCATATTCATTTAAGTTTAATTTTAGATTTGTATTAGAATTATTTCTTTGGATTTTGTATTTAGAGTTAAGTTTATCTTTTGGCTTGCTTTTAGAATTATTTCCTACGTTTGTTAGGGAGCCTTCAAGGCTATTAGAATTAGATTCAGCATTTTCTATCATTTTAGATTTGTCTATTTTGTGATAATAATCTAGTTCATTTACAATGTCATCAATAAGGGGGATAGTGGAGCAACGAATTCTAAAAAGGTCAGCACACATACCTCTTACGTCGATGAGCACTCTTGCCTTTCCATCAGAATCCATGATTGAGCTGTTATTTCTCTCCTCCATCGCTGTCTTTGCAAGTCTCTGTATAGTCCGTGCATATTCGATTGACTTTATTTGTCCAGGCAGCAAGTCCGGTGTGATTTCAAAATTCCATGTCAAGGGGATCAGTTCATTCATTCCATAGGTGGTATCAGTGTCGTCGTTGGGATCTGGCAAGTCGATGATCAGGGTGTCATCGATTTCCATGTCTGCATAAGTCTCGAGAGCTCCTCTCCGGTCGAAGGTCGGGGAGCGCACAGAATACTATATTCAGAAGGCTCACTCCCATAGGATCCTATGGCAACATTTCTAACATGGGATGTCGCATAGACACTAGCGCTAGTCAGATGGACCAACTGAAGTGCGATGCGTCTGCCAGATTTGGCGCGTTATCGCTCACTTGGCGATTTTTTTTAAACGGGAGGGGAACAAAATGTTGAGGACTGTACTTTTATAATTTTTGAAACTATAGAAAGGATCAGGATTTAAAAATACATTAATCTGCAACATAAATATATTCATTAGTTTAAGAATATTTAAATAAACATAGTTATATATTTAATTCAAATAATCATAAAATAGATTAAAAAATACACACATTGCATTGTCCTTCCCGGCCGTCCAACTAGTTACTCTAAGTCCTCTGGACGAGTCGGACGGTCTGGGTCTTCCACACATTGCATTGTCTCACTATAAAACATAATGCACAAAAAATTACAAGCTAACATACTCAAAAGACTGAAATATTATATAATATTTTCAGTCTAAAAAGTATACTAGCGTGTTGATCGTTAATTACTTGATCCTTAATTTATTCTGGGATACTGATAATAGACTTTTTTTTTTAAATATAAAAATATTCATATAGTAAATATCAAATTTACATAAATGCACTATCGAAGTTGTGGAACTCAATAATTAATTACCCGAGGGGGGGGGGGAATTTTCCACCATAAGGCACTTAATAAAAATTTTACATAAATATATACACATACTATATCACATTCAACTAAGAAAAAGCTATCCAAATATCAATTATTTCACATTTTATAAAAATACGGAAAATATTTTTTAACTAATTATACCACTACCTCTTAAAATTTAGTCTAATCCGGCAGTAATAACACAGCACTAATATACTTATATGAACACGTGTATACTTATGAACACGTGTATACTTATAATGAACACGTATGTAGGATGGTGATAACTAAAATTATTTCAATCTTAATAAACATAAATTACATACCCTGTAACGCAACCAGTTTTCTTTTATCGATCCATTTCTATGAAATGATCTAAACACTTAACAAATAATCCTTTTTCACGTTACTCAAACACCACGCTAGTCTGTTCTAAGTTTTCGCCGAGCGAAATAGGGTTATAACATTGAAAATCGTCTTGGAACCAAACCGGACTATCGCCAAGCGCTCGGAACAAACCAGACCATCGCCAAGAGCGCGCCAACCCAATGTTTGGTCTATCTCTAATGGCCGCCGCGAAAACGAAACTATGGAGAGTGACAGGTCTGTATAGTAGTCTGTGGGGGAGCGAATCCGTTTTGTTTTTGTTTTTCATCCGGAGAACTGCATGTGCTCCTCGTTTTTATCACAACTGTATTGTGCGGTGCGCATGCCCAGTCTTAATCACCACACCTCCAGATTAGGGGTGTGCTTCCGCGCACAACCTAGCGGCTAATTTTTTCGTTTTTCGTCAAGCAAATTCCATGTTGGATTCGTACATGGCCATCTATCGGTACATTTTTGAAATAATTTTTTTTTCGCCAAACGAAATTCCATTGCTTCACGTATACTCAGGTCATTCTGACCAGTGGTTCTTACTTTATAGCGTTTTAAAATCGCAACTTTAATTATAATCACCCTGTACATGCAGCCCAGGTCACATAGTACATCAAATTTCAATAACATTTGTTCAGCAGTTTCAGATAAACAGAAGCTTTAAAAGTGCATTTTCCATCCTTCTTTTATCATTATCTATTCTTGTTTTTTCACGGAGCTGCAGCCCTAACCGATGAACTGATTTGGATGAAATTTGAAACATTTGTTCCTTATTATCCACAACGTAGTGCCTTTTTTCAAAAAAAAATTTTCATCACTATGACATTTGGAACATATTTTATAACCGAAAATGTGCATTTAACAACGTGTTACTAAGTTATGTAATAGGACATCTGGCAGTTAAGTAGGTTTCATGGAAAACCGATTTCTAATATGAATTCAAACTTTGAACTATGGTCACACTTAATCAATCTGTAAAAAAAATCTGATGTGGGCAACACATGACTTTCCTTATATAATGCAATGAATTTACTACTTTTATAGTTAAAAAAAATTTTTATTCTTAGATACTTATATTCTTTCAAAGATATTGAATTTTCGTCAATTAGTCGTCATTTTCATTGATTCAGCGTCATTTTTATCCATTTGGCGAGATTTTAGTTAATTTGGCAACAATTAAAAATGTCGCCAAGTTGGCGACATTCCGCCAAATTCGTCGCCAAAATCTCGCCAAGCGTTATGGACGGAGAAATAAGTTATTCTTACAGCAGATAAATGACTATTGGCGTTCAAATACAAAAGTATTATTCAAAGTATTTTTTTTCATGAATGGAACGAGCTAGGTCCACGTGAATGATGTCACCAAATTTATCGCATGGTATTACATATGAAAAGTGAACATATAGGAAATATATTTTTTTTTATATAACTTTTTGATAATTTTTTTGAAAAATGTGCAATATCTCGAGAACGGTTCATGTTAGCGTTCTAAAATTTATATCAATCGTTTTCTAATGAAAAATTACATAAGAAATGTCTACTTGCGTAACTTTATTAGCGATTTTGATTTTTTGACGATTTTTTCAAAATTTCACTCGAAAATTTAGGGGGGTTTTGAACATTCGACTGCGTATAAAAACAATAAGCTTCCAGTGTTTACGGATTGTGTATTTTGTTCCAAATTTCATTCGAATCGGTCCATTCGTTCGTCAGTTATCGTCTCCACAGACTCACTGACACACACACACACACATACTTTCACACACACACAGACATCACTTCAAAAATGTTTGATTCGTGATCAGGGATGCTTGAAACGTGCTCTCCCGTCGAAAACTCGAATTCGAATTTTCGACCCCGTCACAATACTTTTCTTATACATTACGTATATAAGGAAAGTAAAAAGAAAAGTGAATAATCCAAGTAAAAAAAAACTTTGCAAAAACATCTTCCAATAATAGTGCCTATACCTACGTTGGCCATTAAGAAAGACTGGGCCATTAAATCTGTTCGGGGAATTTTTCAAATTTCGGTTCTCAAAGTTTGCCTTTTAGCGGCACACGTTTATCCCAGAAGGAGACAACATTTGAACCAGGAGATTGACTGGATTATGATTTGCCTACACTTTTAACTAGCTTCTAATTAATTGAACATTTGTTAAATTTTCACACTGTTCTTATTTTTTGTTTGTTTATTTTTGTTTTCTCTTTCATTTTTAAATGTTTTCATTTTTTTCGACTGTTTCAAACATTTTATTCAAAATTATTTTTCTACATTTTTGTATTCATTAAAGTGTGTTTATGTATATTGCCTATGTATATATGTATATGTCTATGTGTTGTTTTTCTGTGTTTATCCCGGTCGATTAGATTATGAGTCGCCTATGCTGTTAACTATCGTCTGATCAATGGAACAATGGTTAAATTTTTATACTGTTATTTTTTGTTTGTTATGTTTTTGTTTTTTTCTTTCATTTGCTTTTTTTTTTTTTCGATTTATTTCGACTATTTCAGACCTTTCCTTCAAAATTGATTTTCTACATTTTCGCGTTGTACGTTTATATATATTGTACATATATATATATATGTCTGTGTATGTATATATGTTGTTTTCTGTGTTTGTCACGGTCGTCCCTTGCAGCTGCTCTGGGTAACAAATAAATAAATAAATAAATCCCGAAAGAAGGTATACGAACCACTAAAACAGGATCTCGAAAGAGTCAGAATGGTTATGTGAATGATTAATGGATAGTATTCCTTACGGTTAAGTGGGACGCCAAAAGTTTCCGTAATCTCTTCGAACCGAAATTTAAAATTTTCAAGTACAGACTTAATGACCTAAACATGACGTCTTTCTTGGGGACTAATACAGATATCGCTAATTTCATTGGACGCTGTTTTTTGTAGAGCAGCTTTATCAATGTGTTTTTTTTTTTATTTAGCAGGGTTTTTTACAAAGGTTGCTTTGTGGGAATTTTTTTTTAACCTCGATAACCTTATTCAAGGTTCTCTTTTCCTTTGGCGTTATAAAAAAAGAAGTTAGTGGTATACAGAGAAACGTCATGTAGTTCATTATATTATAATACTTTCAAAAATTAAATTTTTCTTTGTCAGAAAGAAATCCATCATTGTTAAAGAGGAAGAGGCTGACATTTGCGTGAACAGCGTGGTGTCGGGAATTCTTCCTTCCATTCTTTCTTTTTTTTAACAAAGAGGGATTTTTAAGTATGAGAAGATTGATGAAAGTGAAATCGCCTGACAAGAAAAGTTATGTGTAATAGTGATAAACAAAGATACACCCAAAACAAAATTAAAACAAATAAAAACTTGAAAATCTCCTAAAGAGTGGAGTGACTTCTATAACGGGGCATTGCATACAGTAAGAAAGTGGGAAGATTTAGCGCAGTCTTGCCAACATTTGAATGAACTCTATAGCTAGACTTCATAGATAGTCATTATAAGTAGCTGAAAATTTAATCATGTTATGACTTTTTGACGTTAGTCATTTTGGGGCACTTAACGTTCTAAAATACGGCTAAACCTAACTATAAGATGATTAAGTTAGCAACCCTGTTTTCACGGTCACTGCAGCTCATCCTTACTAGGTGGGTGATGAGATGGCCACCGAACACAAAACTCGATAAAACAAGTACTTAATTATATTTCTAGCAGAAGTATTTACTTCGAACCTAGAGCCTTATACTCTCTGTTCCAAGCTTCGTAGTTCTATGTCGATCGATAGATGGCGTTCCTATATCAAGGCTGCAAATGTTATTGTATTTGCAATGAAGCTTACCGCTCCGCTATAGAAGAGCCCTTCATCGATCGACCTGAAACTACAATCGACAAGCTTGGAATATGGCCCCAGAAAAATTCTTTCTGTCCCGCTCACTGTTCGCAAAATCCTAATCTCTCAGAGTTACATTGAAGTTACTTCTATCTTACATTAGAGCGTTGCATACGAACAAGAACCAGTTGGGTATTTTCTTCCAATTTATATGCTATTTAAAAGTCTCTTAATAAAAAATTATATTTTACATCGACCTAATAAACTCGTGAACCACCAATAAATTATACCGTTCTAACACTGCCTTTTCATAAGAAGAATGATTTTAATGTCATATTAATTTCGCATGCAATCATTTAATACATATATCTCATAAATGCTCTTTTTTTTTCAATAAATTTGATTTCATTACTGAATTAAATGTACTTAATAGGTAATCAATCCAATTTTATGACAATTTACTGAGTACCAAATCTCCAGAGCATAGAAGTATTTTACCACGCTTGATGTAAGAGATGACTTATTATGTTCCGTTGACGACAAAACCTATTTTAGCACTCGGTGAGGGCTGACAAGTTACAACATACGATTGATTGCTCAACGAAACGTCAAAGTAATTGATTATTGTTCTTGTTCTAGTTAGATAATGCTTTTTTGTAACTGTATAAAACATTTCCAGTAATCTCTTTCACTAGTTACAGGATTTGTTCCTAAATATTACAACCTTGGCAGAATTTTCTTTTTTCAATTTACTTCGATGCACAGAGAGAAATATTTATTACTTTGGGGTTACTAAATTTCCTTTTTACGAAATACGAGGTTTCTAGAAAAGTCCTTAAGGTGGCGTGTAACCCTTAAACTTACAAAAAAATTTATTTTATTTTATTTTATTATTAATATATCAAAGCTTGTACATTTCTGAACATTTTGAAATAAACCGCATGGAAATTTTACAATTGAAACGGAAGTTTTAATCAAAAGTATTTTGACACATAAAAATAGCATCAGCTGTTATCTTTGAAGTGTATTTTCTCAAAATTTTGTTTTTATGCATTGCGCGCATGATTTCTTTAAATAGGCTAAATATAATAGCCTGAAAATTTCAAAGCATGTATAAATAATATTTATACAATAAATGACGAAATTGTGTTTTAGAAACTATAGCTTTTTTTTAACACTTTACAACAAAGTTGAAAAGTGCTTATGACTTTGTTCATTCTGTCTGCCGTTAGCACGATAACTACCGTAAAAATGACTTAATCAAAATGAAATTTTAGTATGTTGTTCAGACGGTCTGTAGGACTTATGGGAATATAAATGAATAATATCACCCAATTAGTTTCGGGTTGAACCCGGGTTGAAAAAATGAAATACATTGAACCCTATGGGACCTAATTTTTCAAACATTTTTTAAGCGGATTTAAAATTCACAAATTGTTTCGAAAATTTTAAGTAATATTTAAATTATTCCATAAAATATACAAAAAAAATTTCAGTAAAATATATTCAGTAGTTTTTTAAATAAAAATTAAAATAATAATTACACCTCATATATGAAGCGATCACGTGGCCATGATATGAAAAGATCACGTGACCCACTTCAAAATGAAATATGGCATCCATCTTGCCTCAAAATCGTGATTTTTAAAGTTCTTTTTAATTCATATTGAGAGTTGTATCCGTCCTAAAACCGCTTTATCTTTGCTTAAATTCTGTGCATCTACATACTGAAACAAGAAAGATCAATCATGCTTAAAGCATTGATTATGAAACACTTTCCAACTTCAATGCAATTTTATTTAAACATGTCTAAAGTGAAATACATTCCTCGGTAATATTTTAAAACTTATCACAATACTACATTAATTTATTATATTTGAAACCTTAAACCTTCATCGAAAAAAATTAACTTCATTCAAATGACGGCATTAAAGTATAAATTGTCTGGTTTAAACATCTCTTAAATGTTATACATTCCTCGGTAATAATTTTAGAATTATCATAATACTACGATAATTTATTATATTTGAAAACTTCATCGAAAACAACTGAAATCCATTCAAATGACGTCATAAAAAAATAACACGCCTGGCTCTCTCTATAAAAGCAACATTTCATTCATAAAAAATCTGATGTGGGCAGCACATGACTTTCCTTATATAATATAATGAATTTACTACTTTTACAGTAAAAAAATAGGTTTTTCTTATAGTAGATACTAATATTCTTTCCAAGATATTGAATTTTCGACAATTAGTCGTCATTTTCATTGATTTAGCATCATTTTTATCCATTTGGCGAGATTTTCATTAATTTGGCAACATTTCAAAAAAGTCGCCAAGTTGGCGACATTCCGCCAAATTCGTCGCCAAAATCTCGCCAAGCGTTATGCACTAAGAAAAAAGTTATTCTTACAGCAGATAAATGACTATTGGCGTTCAAATACAAAAGTATTATTCAAAGTATATTTTTTCATGAATGGAACGAGCTAGATCCACGAGAATGATGTCACTCAATTTATCGCATGGTATTACATATGAAAAGTGAACATGTTTCTCAATAGGAATTTTTTTTATGTGACTTTTTCATAATTTTTTTGAAAAATGCACAATATCTCGAGAACGGTTCATGTTAGCGTTCTAAAATTTATGCCAATCGTTTTCTAATGAAAAATTACATAAGAAATGTCTATTTGCGTAACTTTATTAGCGGTTTTGATTTTTTGACGATTTTTTCAAAATTTCATTCGAAAATTTAGGGGGGTTCTGAACATTCGATTACGTATAAAAACAATAGGCTTCCAGTGTTTACGGATTGTGATTTTTGTACCAAATTTGGCTCGAATCGGTCCATTCGTTCGTCAGTTATCGTCTCCACAGACTCACTGACACACACACACACATACTTTCACACACACACACACACACATACACACACACACACACACACACACACATACACACACACAGACATCACTTCAAAAATGTTTGATTCGTGATCAGGGATGCTTGAAACGTGCTCTCCCGTCGAAAACTCGAATTCGAATTTTCGACCCCGTCACAATACTTTCCTTATACATTATGTATATAAGGAAAGTAATAATTCCCCCATTCATGTCATTCATCACAATACTATAACAATTTATTTTATTTAAAAATTAAGACCATTGAGCTGCAAGTAAGTAAACTCAATGCGTAAAACTTCATCGAAAAATATCGTCCTTCTCTTTCTAAAATCAATGAATTCATATCAGCTAAGCAGACTCCAGGGACTAAATGATTTTGTGTTAAAGAATTACAGCGATTCTAATACAACTCATTCTACATATTTTGCTGTTTACATTTTACATAGGTGAAAAATAGGCTTAATAGTAGAAATAATCAAATTTGGAAGAGCATTTAAACTGAAATATATTGTCATTGCGTTGTTTCAGTATGTAGATGCACAGAATTTAGGCAAAAATAAAGTAATTTTAGGACGGATGCAACACTCAATATGAATTAAAAAGAACTTTAAAAATTACGATTTTGACACAAGATGGATGCCATATATCATTTTGAAGTGGGTCATGTGATCGTTTCATATCATGGACACGTGATCGCTTAATATAAGAGGTGTTATTATTATTTTAATTTTTATTTAAAAAACAACTGAATATATTTCGCTGAATTTTTTTTTATATATTTTATGGAACAATTTGAATATTGCCTAAAATTTTCGAAGCAATTTGTGAATTTTAAATCCGCTTAAAAAATGCTTGAAAAATTAGGTCCCATAGGGCTCAATGTATTCCATTTTTTCAACCCGGGTTCAATCCAAAACTAATTGGGTGATATTATTCATTTATATTCCCATAGGTCCTATAGACCGTCTGAACAACATACTAAAATTTCATTTTGATTAAGTCATTTTTACGGCAGTTATCGTGCTAACGGACAGACAGACAGACAGACAGACAGACAGACAGACAGAATGAATGAACAAAGTCATAAACACTTTTCAACTTTGTTGTAAAGTGTTAAAAAACGCAATTACAATATATTTGAGTTTAAATGATCTTCCAAATTTGATTATTTCTACAACAAAATCTATTTTTCGCTTATGTAAAATGTAAACAGCAAAATATGTAGGATGAGTTGTATAAGAATTGCTGTATTTCTTTAACTCAAAATTATTTAGCTCATGAAGTCTGCATAGCTGATATAAATGAAATATTCATTGATTTTACAGAGAGGACGATTTTTTTCATAATTTTAAGCATAGAATTTAATTACTTGTAGCTCCATGGTCTTAAGTTTTCAAATAAAATAAATTATTTTAGTACTGTGATGAATGAAATGAATGGGAAAATGTTATGAATGAAATGCTGCTTTTTTAGAGAGAGCCAGGCGTGTTATTTTTTCTATGACGTCATTTAAATGAATGTCAGTTGTTTTCGATGAAGTTTTCAAATATAATAAATTATAGTAGTATTACGATAATTTTAAAAATATTACCGAGGACTGTATCGCATTTCAGAGATGTTTAAACCAGGTAATTTATATTTCAATGCCGTCATTTGAATGAAGTTCATTTTTTTCGATGAAGGTTTAAGTTTTCAAATATAATAAATTAATGTAGTATTGTGATAAGATTTAAAATATTACCCAGGAATGTATTGCATTTAAGAGATGTTAAATAAAATTGCATTGAGGTTGGAAAGTGTTTCATAATCAATGCTTTAAGCATGATTGATCTTTCTTGTTTAATTATAATCAATTTTATGTCTCAAAATATGAACATTTTCAAATTTTGCTGAAAAATAAATTCTTTGTTAAGAAAACGTGTATATTACTTTTATTTTTCATCATTTCAAAAATGCAATACCTCTTTATGCTATAGAAAATCTAATGTGGGCAGCACATGACTTTCCTTATATAATGCAATGAATTTACTACTTTTACAGTCAAAAAATAATGTATAATATTCACGGTACTGTGATTTTAACGTTGACTTGTACATTGGGCGATTTTCCGGATGACAACATGTAAAACTATTTCAATGTACCCAATTAACTTATATTTCGCATAACTATGAATAAACAATTATCAATATTGATAGCATCCTAAATAAGCGATATAGTCCATATATTAAAATATTTTAATAATTAATTCACCACTTAGACCCCAGTTTCGTTAATTTAGAGTCATTCTTGCAATTTTGACGATAGTTTCGTCTATCTGGATCGAAATGTGCCAAGTTGGCGCTACTTCGCTAGATTATTCTCCAAGTTCGTCAAAAACATCCCCAAGTGTTACAGACAAACAGAAAGAAGAGTATTTCTTATATACTAGAAGGTATGCGCGTTATATAGACGGAAATCAGAAATTGCGAAACATTACTCCCCATTTGGCTTCATTTTTATCAATTTGGCGACATGGCTGTAACTTTGGCAACATTTAAAAAAATCGCCAAGTTGGTTAAGTCCCTCTAAATTTCTCGCCAAGCGCTATGGATAGACGGACGAACAAATACGTTATTCTTATGGTCTATTCTTATGTTCTTTCCAAGATATTGAACTTTCATCAATTAATCGTCATTTCATTAATTTAGCATCAGTTTCATGAATTTGGCAAATTTTTAACAATTGAGTGACATTTTCGTCAATTTAGCAACATTAAAAAAAGTCACCAAGTTGAAGTTGTTCCGAATGTTGGAATCCGTCACCAAAATTTTACCAAACGTTAAGGACGGAAAAATAGGTTATTTTTATTGTAGATTCTTATTTCCAAGATATTAAATTTTCGTCAATTAGTCGTCATTTTCATTGATTTAACGTCATTTTTATCAATTTGGAGACATTATCGTTAATTTGGCAGCATTTAAAAAAGCCTCCAAGTTGGCGACATTGCGCCAAATTCGTCGCCAAAATCTCGCCAAGCGTTATGGATGGAGAAATAATTTATTCTTATAGCAGATAAATGACTATTGGCGTTCAAATAAAAAAAGTATTACTCAAAGTATCTTTTCCATGAATGGAACGAGCTAGATCCACGAGAATAATGTCACCAAATTTATCGCATGATATTACACATGAAAAGTGAACCTATTTCACAATAGTTAATATATATTTTTTATTTTATGTGATATTTTGATAAATTTATTTTAAAAATGTACAATATCTCAAGAACGGTTCATGCTAGCGTTACAAAGTTTGTATCAATCGTTTTCTAATGAAAAATTACATAAAAAATGACTATTTTCATAACTTTTTTAAAAGTTTTAATTTCTGATGATTTTTTCAATATTTCACTCTAACATTTTGGGGGCTCCGAACATTCGATTGCTTTTAAAAACAATAGGCTTCCAGTATTCACGGACTGTGAATTTGTACCAAATTTAGTTCGAATTGTTCCATTCGTTCGTGAGATATCATCTCCATATCTCCATAGACTCACTGACATACACACCCACAGACATCACCTCAAAAACGTTTGATTCGTGTTCTGGGATGCTTGAAACTTGCTGTCCCGTCGAAAACTCGAATTTGAATTTCACAATACCCGTCACAATACTTTCTACATATACTATATATATAAGGAAAGTGAAACTGTGTATGTTAAAGTTAGCTCTCATATCTCCAGATAGCTGCTCGCAATACATGAACATTGTTCTTTTCTGAACAATACAATAGATACTTTTTTAATTGTTTTAACTTACTGTAACAAAGTAGACATATTCTGTGAGAAAACTTTAAAAGATAAGTCTTTAAATTACATGCGGGCTAATTTTCATTTTTGTAAATTTATAAATAATGGAAATATAAAACATTGAAATAGGGTCACGTTTCAGGCATTTTTCGCCTTTTTAAGGGGTACATGACCTCTCAAGCACCCAATAACTTTGTAAAGAAATACCCATAAGCATACACGTGAGGTTGTGTCTGTAGTAAGCTAGCCATATCCGATCGAACAAAAATAATTGCCGTGGCCTCAGGGGATAATTTATATAGTTAGGTTAACGAACTCGGCAAC
This sequence comes from Amaurobius ferox, assembly GCA_951213105.1. Classification (NCBI taxonomy): domain Eukaryota; kingdom Metazoa; phylum Arthropoda; class Arachnida; order Araneae; family Amaurobiidae; genus Amaurobius; species Amaurobius ferox. Next base: position 122,653,137 of record OX578140.1, read on the forward strand.
AAAGCAAGACAGATAAAAAATGGTAAATTACAAAGTTGTGGAAATGTCGAATGAGTAGGAATCGACATAAAATATTCACGAAAGGGAATGCAGTGAATACTTGTTAAAAAGTCGTATCATCAGGAACTGTAATACAGTAACACATGCAATGTTCGCCAAAATTTGTGGCCATATTCTTTTTCGACTTCAAATACGTATCGCTGTTGACGAAAGGCATTTTGCACAGATTGTGCACCAGATTCCTGTGTATTTAAGTAATGTTTATTTCAGCATTTTTAAATAGGACAGCCATTCTCCAACAGCCACATTGAGTTATGGAAATACCTAGTTCTTCTTAACCCAGATTATGCGGCAAGTAAATATCTTCTTTCGACTCACACCGTCGGACCTACCCTAACTGTAATACAGTAACACCTGCAATGCTCGCCAAAATACGTGATCATATTCTTTTTCGATTTCAAATATGTATCGTTGTTGACAAAAGGCATTTTGCACAAATTGTGCACCAGATTCCTGTGCATTTACGTATTGTTTATTTCAGCATTCTTAAATAACACAGCCATTCACCAAGAACCACATTGAGTCATGTAAATACCTTCTTCTTCTTGACCCAGATTATGCGGTAAGCAAATATCTTCTTTCCTTCTTTCGACCCACACCGTCCGACCTAAGGTATCTGTTTGAATGACCAGGACAGTGTCACCCAATTTAGACCACAACCCAGGGGGGGTGGAATTCACAGCGACCGTACCCTCTTTACCCTGCCACCAACCTCTCGAACGGACTTTCAGACAGTGTTTCTTTCAGGCATACCTCCAGGGTCCGAACCCCCCCCCCCTCCCCTCGCATCTCAAATTGTGACCAAATTAATTTTCCTAGCTTTTCGAGTTCTAAGGCTAGAAGAACTGAAATCTCTTTTATTCAGTCAGGAATGATCATCTTGCTCTATATCTAACGTATACACTCATGGCCATTTCCTTGGAAAGTTATTGAGGTACTTAATGTCTTTCCTACCCTACGTATCACAATATAATTACTGTTAAAAAATGTCCAATATATATTACATTGCCAATTATTCAGACAACCTTTAAGAAATCCTAGATATTTCTTTTACATAGAAAACTTAATCTGTCGCTTCTTCTGCTCGCATCTATGCAAGAATGCTCAGCATTGAAGACTTAAATAATTATTGTCTAGGAAAATGGCTCTTGTTTAGAAACTTCTTACTTGTCCTGACGAAGAGGACTGCTTTCTGCCTTCGAAACCGATTGACGCTATTAAACTTGTTTTGGATATTGCTTTGAACGAAGTTTTATACGTTTTACTATAAAATTTTATTAGTTAAACAAGGTCAAATCAAACATGAATTAACATTATGCTGATTAAAAATTCTTAATGAAAATCTGTAAAAATTAGCATAATATAACAACTATTTAACAAGCATTAAAACAAAATTTCGAGTATATACATGTCGAGAAACATGGAATAAAATTAGTGAATTAGCTGTGCAGACACTATAACAAGTAACTCTGGCACATCTCCAAATAAGACAAACTTTCTAAAGCCGTTGAATAAAATGTTGATGAGAAGGGTCTTTTTTTACAATCTTTCTTCTACATTGTTAACAGCATATCGCACACTTTTTACATCACGTATGTCATTATAACACATTCGCCTAAAAATAATGAACAAATGTAACTCGCATAAAACTTTGGTAGACTTTTTAAACAAAGCGAGTTTTCTTGTAAGTCCCGGCAACTCAGCTATAGACAAATCTTGGACATCAGTTGGCCGTGGCGCTTAGAAATTTGGGCCTCAGAATTTTGATGTGAACAAACAGCGTCTGTAGGTGGTCTAAGCATCCGGTTGAAATCGGAGCGTTAAGAAAAATTTAAAAACTTTGGACGATTATATCTCCGAACCTAATAGATAAAAGTCTAAAGAATTTATATCTGTAATTAGAATGGATACACGTCAATTTTAATAAACAATTAAATTAAAGACAACCAACCACAGGTTTAAAAATTCTACATAAGTTTACAAAGTCAAAGCGCTTTCGGGCATCACCATACCCTTCATCAGTGGCACCCACTGATGCCACTGATGAAGGGCATGGTGATGCCCGAAAGCGCTTTGACTTTGTAAACTTATGTACTTCAAGAAAGGTGGTTTTATTAAATGACTTTTTAAACCTGTGATTGGTTATCTTTAATTTAATAATTTATATCTGTTTTGTCGGAAATAGGGTACGACTTATGAATAGGCAAGCATAATTTCAATATTTTAATATTTTTAGCTATTTTACTTTTCGATAAAAAATGTAAAAAAAGGTTTTTCTTCACTTTGCTTACTTTTACGTGAAATATCTTTTAAGCTGTGAAAAATAGATATAAATAGTAAGAAACATAAGTGTTCAACAGGAAATCCAGTTTTGAGGCAAATTTTTTTTTATTTTTGTCTAAAATCTTTAAGCTTTGAGCAATCGTCTCGTCAAGTTGAAGAAGATTAAAAATTCCCCTTGTTAAAGTTTTTAATGCTTATATCTCGAAAACTGAAAGTACTAATTTGTGGAAGGGAAATGAGGATAGAAGCAAATGAAACAGTTTTAGCAATTTTCCATAATATCAATTTTAGGTAAAGGTAAGTTTTATATAATATTGTTTTGAATTGTATCTGTCTACATCTCAATTTGGTTCAATTTTGTGGTGATTAAAGTTTATTTTCTATTTTTTCAGGCGCCGCTGCTGTGTAGGAGGGAGCATTAGAAAACTTGATTTTCTTTTTCATAATTACTTTATACCTCTTAATTTTCAATTTTAGATTTAGTTTTTCCTCCCTCATATTATTTTTTGACGTAATTGGCGTTCAAACCTTAGTAATATTATACATGGATCAGTGCTTTAGAACCAGGAAAATATTTAACTTGAAGACGCTGAGCCGTAATTCGCATAGAAAACGCATAAAAAAACGTAGTAATTACTACGTACATGACGTAACGACGTAACGTACAAATTTATTTATGAAAATATACAGCGAGATGAAAGTGCGTGCCCTTTACCGTGCTGTATTAACTAAGAACAAGCCTGTCAAACATAAAGTACGTAAATGACGTAACTACGTAACGTAATGGCGTGAACATTCGATAGATGAAAATATTCCGCGAGATGAAACAGTATGCCAAGTTTTAGTCCATTTAAGATGTTGGAAGGGAATAGTACAACCAAATAAAGTAACATAAAGTTAATAAGAATTGGTGTAGGTAAAAAATAATTTAATATTCACTCATTTATTTGTAATAGCCATCAGAAAAAAATAAAAATTATTATTATATAATATTTTTTCTGTCTACATGCAATGAACTGTAAAAATATTGACGTAAGTTTTATAAAGGCATGACTACTAAATGTGTATGTCATGTAGCTAATACAAAATAGTAATGAAGATAACTGGTTAATTTGTAAAATTATTCATAGATAATTAGTTAATTATCGATATATTTGAATAACATCAACCTTATAGAGTGGTATTGATAGGATTGGCGGGCACAAAGATACAGCTGCAGAAAAGAAGCTCCACCCTTTGTTATTCGCGCATCATTCATCGTAAAGAAAATTTAAAGTTACCATTCGATTAGGAAGGTTGGCCTCTATAAATCCATGTGCATAATTTGCATAAGGGGCCGTTTTCATATCTAAATGCGCACAAACTTCGAAACTTTCAATGGCAACACCCGATTTTGACATCATAAACAATTTTGACTCCCATATTAGTCCAAATACAATAAATTTTCGAGTAATTCCTAATATAAATCCGGAGATATTTAATATTCCGGAATATGCAATTTTCAGCAGTCGGCTCCATATTAAAAACCACAATTTGAAGGAGGAGATTTTGTTAATTGACCACAACTGTTCTAATAAAGTCATTTGCTATTTTACTGAATCACGTTACTGATTTATTATGATATCTCGTCTCGTGTTTAAGAACCTTCTCCAATTAATCCTCTTATGGGATTTTAAAATGGACGAATTATGAGAATGGTGGAAGCAGCATAACGTAATCACATTCGAATATGTCAAAGTCGTGAAGCGTAAACATGGTATTAGAAGTTATATCCTTACTAATTTTATTTCAACAATCGGCTCAACAATATGAGTTTATTGGCTAAACACAATATATGAGTTTGAAAACTTTTTGCCAGAATAAAATAGATAAATATCAATAATTTCCGTAATCTTTAAGCATTAATAAGCATTAATCTATAGTCAAAATGTATAGTCAAAAGTATATACAGTTATACAGTAGTATAAGTATATATATAGTTATAATCAAAATATATAGTCAATATACATATAGTCTTATAATCAAAAATGCAATTCCGATAAAAAAAATTTGTATGCATTTCTTTATTAGTTAAATAAGAAAAGTTTTAATAAAATCGTCTGCTGCATAAACGCATTGGATTTAATTCCGTTACTAAGTAAAATATGATATATTTTTCATCAAATAAATTTGTGATAAAAATATCGTCTGCATAATGCTATCTCTATGGGAGGTTCGTTTTTACTGATATCTCGAGAACCCCTGGTCGACAACTCAAAACATGGACGAAATTTAAAACGGGGCTATTCATGGCTACACACAAAATTTCATTAAATTTGGTGCAGCCGTTCTACCATAATAAAGAGAGAGACAAACACTCAAATAATCAGACAGATTTTCAATTTTATTTATATAGATAAAAGTTAAGTTAAAAGGAATATAACTTTTTCAAATTAGTCATTTTTAGAACTAATATACGACCCCTAAAATCGAGATTATGAATATTTAAACATAGCGAATATCTAGGTTCGTATTTATAAAATTATAGACATATATGTAGTTCGTATAAATTCGACTCACCAAGAAGTAGTTGTCCAATTATAATGAAATTTCGTATGCAAAGACATTTTGAGTGAACATGCAAATGAATAAAATTTGGTGTCCAATGAATAAATAGTGGGAGCTCCAGCGCATCGGAACTGCGCGTTCAGCAGGTATATATATGAGCAGGTGTATATATGCAGGCGGGTATGGTCTGGGATGCCTTCTCCTTTAATAGACGGACCTCTTTGGTAGTCATTTATGGCACACTGACAGCACAGCGGTACGTAGACAACATTCTACGACCGGTTGTGTTACCGTTTCTTTTGCGACACCCCGGACTTACTTTTCAACAAGATGATGCCCGGCCGCACACGGCACGTGTTGCTATGAATTGTCTTCAAGCTTGCCCAACACTTCCTTGGCCAGCTATGTCTCCTGATCTCTCTCCCATAGAGCACATTTGGGACGTTATGGGAAGGCGATTGCAACCATCCCAGAATGTTAACGATTTAGCCCGACAGTTGGAGACAATTTGGCAAGACCTTCCGCAGGACACCATCCGTGAACTTAATCAGTATATGCCACGCCGGGTGACATCTTGCATACAGGCCAGAGGTAGACCAACGCCTCTCTTCCTCCCTTTGTCAAACTCTAAATCATTAAATTCTTCTGAAATTTTAATCGTTTCTTTTTTTATATATGTTCTTCATATCCACCAATTTTTGTCACAATCAGACAACTCCTTCTTGGTGCGTCGATTTTTTTTGTTATAGAGTATATCTAGGTTCCTATTCATATTTTTTTTTCAAATGTTAATTTCATCATTTGTATTTCATCCAAAAACGTATTTAAAAAAATAAAAATCACGTAATTGTGTATAGCATGCTTAATATAGTAACGTAATACAAAACACTGCACTGGCATGAGAAGATAATTATTGCAGAAGATATAAATAAAATTTTAGTAAACACATTGAACATTGGGAGCTCAAAACTTTACATACTCATAACCCGGAAAAGGTTCATCCAAATGACTTGAAATTTGCAACCGAGGGTAAAATTCTGTTCGAGATTCGAACTATGTTATCAAACTCGGGTGTTGTCATTAAAATTTTCAAAGCTTGTGACTAGTTAAAAAATGTACCAACAATGGCTTAGTTAACAACACATGGCTAGTTAAAATATATACCAACAATGTTGATCGTGTAAATACACATAAAAATCTACCGAAATATGAAAAATAAAAAAAGTATATGATACCTTGAAGTTAATAGGGTAATAGGTAGGTAAAAAAAATCGTGTTGTCCAAATATACGACAGCCTAAATTTTTGGCCTGGCTCCCGAATACAACAAGAATTTGTCTAGTCCTCAAATAGCGTATAAAGAGACAAGATAGATCAATCATGCATAAAGCATTGATTATGAAACACTTTACAACTGCGATGTAATTTTATTTAAACATCTCTAAAATGTGATACATTCAGCGGTGATATTTTAAAAATTATCCCAATACTATAATAATTTATTATATTTGAAAACTTAGAACGTCATTAAAGAAAATGAACTTTATTCAAATGCTGTCAACAAAATATAAATCGCTTGGCTCTCTATGTAAAAGCAGTGATTATTTCATTCATAAACTTTTATTCCATTCCTTTCATTCAGAGGTGATATTTTTAAAATTATCACAATTCTACAATAATTTATTTTACTTAAAAACTTAAAACCATGGAGGAAAAAGCACTTTCTAACTCCATGCTTAAAACTTCATCCAAAAAGGCAATACTATAAAATCGTCTGTTTCTCCATGTAAAATCAATGAATGTTTCATTTATATCAGCTATATTCCAGACTTCAGAGCTAAATTTTGCGTTAAAATAATTCAGCAATTCTTATACAACTCATCTTACAGCTTGATGTGTTTGCATTCTGCATACGTTAAAATTAGGCTCTGTTGTAGAAATAATCAAAGTTTGATGATTATTTAAATTCAAAAGTATTGTAATTGCATTGGCGCAGTATTTAGATGCACAGAAATTACGCGAAAATAAAGCGGTTTTAGGACGGTTGCTACACTAAATATAAGTTAAAAAGAACTTTAAAAATCACGATTTTGACACTTGAAAAAAATATGGATACCATACTTTATTTTGAAGTGGGTCACGTGATCTCTTCATATAATATGGGTGCAATTATTATTTTAATTTTTATTTAAAAAAACTACTGAACATATTTTGCTGAAATGTTTTTTAAATATTTTATGAGATAATTTGAATATGTCCTAAAATTTTCGAAGCAATTTGTGAATTTTAAATTTGGTTAAAAAAACGTTTAAAAAAATTAGGTCCCATAAGGTACCATATATGTCATTTTTTCAACCCGGGTTCAATCCAAAACTATTTGGGTGATATTATTCGTTTACATTCCCATATGTCCCACAGATAATAAATATGTCCCACAGACATAATAAAATTTCATTTTGATAAAGTCTTTTTTATGGCAGTTATCGTGCGAACGGACAGACAGACAGAATGAACAAATTCATAAACATTTTTCAACTATGTTATAAAGTGTTAAAAAAGACATATCAATTCTGAAGCTAAACGATTATCTTTTCATTTGAGTATGTAATGCCAGTTAATGTTTTGCAGTCCGAGTTCGTTATTGAACGTGATCGGATAAATATTACGAGTGGTACGGCCGTTTTATTGATGACAATTGTCAGACGATAACACTAAAACTTAAACATTGTTTGCCTTTTTCTGGCCGAGTTCGTTGATGAATGTGCTCAGAAAAAAATCACTTGTACTGCGTACTTCCCATACATAATCAAAAATAAACTGATCTAAAAACGAACTGATTTTGACAAAATTTGCAGGTGATGTATTATTGTTTAATGTTGTACAGATGACATTCGTTGATGAATGTGGCAGGATAGACGTGCGAAGACAGCTCCTCATAAATACAGCTAATTTGTTATGCAATTTGCAGATGTGATATACTTTATAATTTATTGATAGAAAGGAACACAGTGACTCTTCTTAAGCACAATTTTGCACTATTTCAGTAATAACTGTACTATTTCTTCAATAGCTGAATTTGAACATATTGGGTGCACAACTCAGTCAGTTGTCGAACTTGCTCATCTTTATGTAAAATGTACTTCGTACCTGCCTTCTTATTACAATATTTTTCGTATACATTTTCTGTTATTACAATATTTCCCTTACACATTCCCTTTGTCTTTGTAAAGACAAAGGGAATGTGTAAGGGAATGTGTGTGTTTTGTTGTAATATTTCCTCCGTACATCCTCCCTTAGTATAAACTGTCTAATTGCATCCCTTCTTATTAAAATTCCCTTGTATATTCCTGCTTCTCAATTACCCTTGTACAGTCCTTGTACAGTCAGTATTACAATATATCACTTGTACATTTCCTATTATTATAATATATCATCATTTGCACTTTCCCTCTTAGAATATACACATTGTATTATAGTCCCTCTTGTTAAAATTCCCTTGCATATCTCCACTTTAAAACACTCTCGAATAATTTACAACTTTACTCATACTCTGACCTTAGCAACCACGCATTACCCCCTCTAAACATATTTTCCCGTGTACGTGTTGCATAGTTGAACAATAGGGTTTACATGGAATTTTCCTAAATATTTTTTAACTCAAACTTGAACTTAAATTGATGAAACGCATGGCACGAGCACGTGACATACCTGCTCTACCCTCCTGACCTCTAACTTTCACGAGAAGGCTCATAAAGATAACTGCGAATGCTAATGATAATTCCTGAAGAAATCTTTGAAACAGAAACTAAAGAATGGCTGCCTGGAAGTTGCGCTGGCGGTATTCCAACACCATTAGCAGTAACAGAATTATAGTCATTAAAGCAATTTAAGTAAATCAAATTTTCTAAAGCTAAGAAGATTGTCCTTCGTTTTTCTAATTAGAACTTACTCTGTAATTTGAGTTGCTTTACGAGAAAAACTATAACTGATGGCTAAGTAAGATTTTGATTTGTTAAATATCCATCTAAGTATAGAAAATTAAATTTTATGATTCAGAATACTTATTGCCTGAAGCATAATAAAAGAGAAATCTTAGCCTATCGCAGTATCAATATTATTTTTATTATTATTTTTATTATTATTTTTATTCAGGTAAATAAAAAACATTCATTCAAATTTTATTCTTATTACGAGTACTTATTGCTTAGGGTATTTGAAAATATCAAAATATAAAAGCTGAAACATTTTTAACTATTATATTTTCCATTATTTAACCAAATTATTCAAACTCCACAATTAAAAATTTTGAGAAGTGCTGCCGACTTTGTGATATCCATAGCGTCAAAATCATAAGCAAAAATTAATATAAATTACCAGATTCTTAGGACACGTTCTTTTTACATCCCCTTCACTTACTGGTTAGATTGTGGTAAGGAACGTCGTGGTACGTGCTCAAAATGCATGCTTTCATTAAAGAATTCACTCTTGTGATTGCACTTGACTGGACTGGCTTGTGACTGGGACGTGAAAAAACTCACAGTGAAAAAACTTGCATGGACCATGCAAACACATTACATACTATGTATATTATATTTGAAACTATATAATTTCACATACATTTAAAGAGATTGAAAAGTTGTACAGGACGAGGAATCAAACCTGGTACCTTGTTAATTGATACCGCGTGATCAGTAGCAAAACTAAAATTTAAACTAAGCAAGGAACATGAGAAACATAAAGGGAATTGGGTTATTCTGTGTGCGAGGAAATTAAAGGAATTGCGATTGATAAAATATTCAAATAACAAGGTGCACCTTTTTCATCTGACTCATCTGTAACACCTTCAAGCCGAAGGTGCGGAATTCTAATCTTATTACTCCCTTGTTGCAATAAAATAGCAATTTGTAACACAACACACTGTTTACCATATCATCCCCCTACAAACTTTTCACAGGAACTTATTGATCGTTTTCATTCGTTCATGGTTTCTATTCCTACTAATTAAACAATGCTGTACAACTTTTTAATTAACAACTTTCATCTATTTCGCTTTGTTGCCTAGTACGCTATTCTTACTTTTTAAAATTCTCAACTGGAGACGCCTCAATAACTTTTGGGCATAACAATTGAGCATGGTCATTTTACTATACATACATCTAACGTGTACACTCATGGGCCTTTCTTTACTTAAGTACTTTCCTAGAAAGACAAGTACCCCTGTATAGAGAAGTATACAAGTACCTAGAAAGAAGTATAAAATTACCCCTGTATACTAACATTTTGTGGGTCGAAATACTTATATTTAACAATCGCTGCCGTAACTCATAAGGTCCTTGGGAAAATAGGAACTTGGTCATTTTCAAACCTCGCTGATCCCTGCATCTAACCTGCAGACTTCAGCTGTTAGGGCAACATTGTAAAGAACTCAAGTCCCATTTGGAATTCGAATGACTGGGCAGACGATAATCAGAGGATTAAACTATTGTGCTGAAGTTCTTTTCTCTTATAACGAAATGGAGCTCAGCTTTCACCGAAAAATATTAATTTCCGTTTTAATAAACTCAGTTTCCATTTAATAATGTCATCCTTTACACTCTTGAGAAGCAAACACATATCCTCTCCTTATTACCATCTTCCCGCCAAGTAGACCCTCCTCCTGCACATTTAAATGGTGCCAAAATAGTTTATTTTCCAAATCCTTATTCTAGGATGTGAGACATCAAGGAAATCCGGAAATTACAGGGCTAGGAACAACGCTACGTTTATTGATGCGAGTCCGTTTTACTGTTTCTCTCAAAGGGAATGGATATGTTAAAGTGGGGCCATTTCTTGATTAAACGGAAAGAATTAGGAAAATTGAATAAGCAAAATGTTTCGCATTATGATTAATCAAATTAAAACTGGTTGGAACTGTATTCATTAGAAACAGAAATTAAGTTAAGAATTATAGTAGCAATAAAATAGACGCATTTGCAACGTCACCGAGGTGGAAACTGATATAAAAGTCGAAAAGCAGTCAAATTATTAAATTAGGTTCAGCAGTCGTATGTAGCATAATTAACTGAGCAGAAAGACGAAACATGAAATAAAAAGTATAAGCAAATCCACGTTTTAACTTACGTCTACAACAAGCCATCTGCGACAAGTAAGGCAATACACCCAAAGACCTGTAGCCTGCGTTCTCTTATCCTAAGCTCATAGTATAACTTGTTACCTTCCTTATATACATAATGTATAAGGAAAGTATTGTGACGGGGTCGAAAATTCGAATTCGAGTTTTCGACGGGAGAGCACGTTTCAAGCATCCCTGATCACGAATCGAACATTTTTGAGGTGATGTCTGTGTGTGTGTGTGTGTGTGTGTGTGTGTGTTTGGAGACGATATCTCACGAAAGAATAGAGCGATTCGAATAAAATTTGGTGCAAAAATCACATTCCGTGAATACTGGAAGTCTATTGTTTATACACACAATCGAATGTTCAGAACCCCTCTAAATTTTTGAGTGGAATTTTGAAAAAATCATCAAAAAATCAAAACCTTTAATAAAGTTGCGCAAATAGACATTTCTTATGTAATTTTTCCTTAGAAAACGATTGGCATAAACTTTAGAACGCTAGCATGAACCGTTCTCGAGATATTACACATTTTTCAAATAAATTTATCAAAAAATCCCATAAATTAAAAAAATATATTAACTGTTGAGAAACATGTTCACTTTTCATGTGTAATATCATGCAATAAACTGGGTGACACCATTCTCTTGGATCTAGCTCGATTCATTCATGAGAAAAAATAGTTTGAGTAATACTTTTGTATTTGAAAGTCAATAGTCATTTATATGCTGTAAGAATAACTTATTTCTCCTGCCATAATTCTTGGCGATATTTTGGCAACAAATTTGGCGGAATGTCGCCAACTTGGGGACTTTTTAAATGTTACCAAATTAACGAAAATCTCGCCAAATGGATAAAAATGACGCTAAATCAATGAAAATGACGACTCATTGGCGAAAATTCAATGTCTTGGAAACAATATAAGTATCTACTATAAAAATAACCTATTCTTTTGCTGTGAAAGTAGTAAATTCATTGCATTATATAAGGAAAGTCATGTGCTGCCCACATCAGATTTTTTTGTATTGTATCACATTCATGAAAATTGGACAATTGAACAATGGACTAATCTACTCTTTGGAAGGTGAGATTTATTTTTAGTTTTTCCACAAATTCTAGACACCAATTGATCTGTCACGAAAGTGATGCTGTTTACCATTGCGCGAAAGTTCTTAAAAAAAGACAGATAGTATGTGCGACGTCATGGTGTGGAGAGGTATTATGCTTAATAAACACAGAGAGCTACGAATACTTGAAAAAGGGACTAGGGTTAGTGAACGATATTGCAACGAAGGTTTCAAGACCGTGTCCTATTTCTCCGTGGTGCTATAAGCAAATAATTTCTTTTCGTGGATAACAATGCCCAACCACATCGCACAATGATGTCCAACTGCATCGTACAATAGTGCGCAACCACATCGTACAATAGTACCCAACCACATCGTACAATAATACCCAACCACATTGTACAAAAATCTGATGTGGGCAACACATGACTTTCCTTATATAATGTAATGAATTTACTACTTTTACAGTGAAAAAATAGGTTTTTCTTATATAGTAGGTACAAATATTCTTTCCAAGATATTGAATTTTCGACAATTGGTCGTTATATTCATTGATTTAGCGTCATTTTTATCCATTTGGCGAGATTTTCGTTAATTTGACAACATTTTAAAAAGTCGCCAAGTTGGCGACATTCCGCCAAATTCGTCGCCAAAATCTCGCTAAGCGTTATGGACGAAGAAATAAGTTATTCTTACAGCAGATAAATGACTATTGGCGTTCAAATACGAAAGTTGAATTGTCTCAAAGTATATTTTTCCATGAATGGAACGAGCTAGATCCACGAGAATGATGTCACCCAATTTATTACATGGTATTACATATGAAAAGTGAACATGTTTCTCAATAGGAAATATTTTTTTTATTTTATATGACTTTTTAATATTTTTTTTTGAAAAATGTGCAATATCTCGAGAACGGTTCATGTTAGCGTTCTAAAATTTATGTCAATCGTTTTCTAATGAAAAATTACATAAGAAATGTCTATTTGCGTAACTTTATTAGTGGTTTCAATTTTTTGACGATTTTTTTAAAATTTCATTCGAAAATTTAGGGGGTTCTAAACATTCGATTGCGTATCAAAACAATAGGCTTCCAGTGTTTACGGATTCTGATTTTTGTACGAAATTTGGTTCGAATCGGTCCATTCGTTCGTCAGTTCGTCACTGACACACACACACACACACACACAGACATCACTTCAAAATTGTTTGATTCGTAATCAGGTATGCTTGAAACGTGCTCCCCCGTCGAAAACTCGAATTCGAATTTTCGACCCCGCCACAATACTCTCCTTATACATTATGCATATAAGGAAAGTAATAATGTCCAACCACATCGTAAAATAGTACCAAACCACATCGTACAATAGTGCCCAACCACATCGAATGACAAGTATTGAAGATGCATCTGAAGAACAACAACATTAATCAAATCGTATGGTCAACACGCTTCTCAGATCTCTACCCCATAAAACACATATGGAAAACAATAGAAAGATACATTGCTGCTCGAAATGTTCTTCCGAAAAACAAAATGGGTGTTATCTTTGCTTTGAAAGACGAGTGGTTTAGTTCATGCCAAGAACTTCTAGATCAATCACTTGGCGCTAAGCATGTCAAAAGGTTCGGAGAGCTGCATCGCTATTCAAACAAACATATTCCATACTGAAATATATCTACGCATAGTTTTCTGTAAACACTGTATATAAATTCTTCAACAACTCCCTTAAAAAATGTGTAACGTTTGCAGGCAACGCATTGCATTTTAATTTGTACGAAATTTATAACAAATGTTTGATGTAATTATAATTTATTAGTTTGCTGGCAATAAAATTATATCCACATTTGCCTGCAGTTCTGAAAATGTTTTCATATACAGGTAAAAATGCAGCGTGCCCTTTGGTTTTAGATACCAGTGTATATAAAGGAAAAAGTAAGAAAATAATTAGTTGGAGTCTATATAGAAATGTATGTACAACAATTCACATCGGAATTTTTATTTTGTAAGATTTATAACCCTTTGTAAGATTTGTATTACAAATCTCTGTCATTTAAAGCATTTTTTTAAAACTTTTATACTCTTACTTTTGACATATTTTATCGTATTTGCAAGCATTTTAATTACATTAAATCTCGCTTACATTAGAAATATTTTAATATATCAAAGAAAATAGTTTTAATAACCAATATTGTTTTTTTAAATAATGTTTCAATATTTTATATTTGATAGCCTTACTAGTCATATATTTAACTTTATTTTCCTTGATATTGACAAAAAAAACTTTGAAATGAACGCTGTTTGAGTTAGTTCCTTACAGTGCCTTCTGTTCGAATAAATTTATTCTTGCACTGTCGATATTCAAGGATTTCTGGAAAAATTGATTCATCCTACTCAATAAAATCAAACTTTATGCATGATTGATCTTTCTTGTTAACACTTTACAACAACATCGAAAAGTGTTTATGACTTTGTTCATTCTGTCTGTCTGTCTATCTATCCGTTAGCACGATAACTGCCGTAAAAATGACTTAATCAAAATGAAATTTTAGTATGTTGTTCAGACGGTCTGTAGAACCTATGGGAATATAAATGAATAATATCACCCAATTAATTTTGGTTTGAACCCGGGTTGAAAAAATGAAATACATTGAACTCTATGGGACCTAATTTTTCAAACATTTTTAAGCGAATTTAAAATTCACAAATTGCTTCGAAAATTTTAGGTAATATTCAAATTGTTCCATAAAATATATAAAAAAAATTCAGCAAAATATATTCAGTAGTTTTTAATTAAAAATTAAAATAATAATTACACCTCTTATATGAAGCGATCACGTGACCATGATATGAAAAGATCACGTGATCCACTTCAAAATGAAATATGGCATCCATCTTGTCTCAAAATCGTGATTTTTGAGAATAAATTCTTTTGAGAATATGTTCTTTTTAATTTATATTGAATGTTGTATCCGTCTTAAAACCGCTTTATTTTTGCTTAAATTCTGTGCATCTACATAGTGAAACAACGCAATTACAATATATTTGAGTTTAAATGAGCATCCAAATTTGATTATTTCTACAACGAAGCCTATTTTTCACCTATGTAAAATGTAAACAGCAAAATATGCAGAATGAGTTGTATTAGAATTGCTGTATTTCTTTAACACAAAATCATTTAGTCCATGGAGTCTGCGTAGTTGATATGAGTGCAATATTCATTGATTTTACAAAGAGCAGGACGATTTTTTTCGATGAAGTTTTACGCATAGAGTTTAATTACTTGTAGCTCCATGGTCTTTGTTTTTAAATAAAATAAATTATTTTAGTATTGTGATGAATGACATGAATGGGAAATTATTTATGAATGAAATGTTGCTTTTATAGAGAGAGCTAGGCGTGTTATTTTTTCTATGACGTCATTTGAATGAATTTCAGTTGTTTTCGATGAAGTTTTTAAATATAATAAATTATCGTAGTATTATGATAATTCTAAAATTATTACCGAGGAATGTATCACATTTTAGAGATGTTTAAACCAGGCAATTTTTATTTCAATGCCGTCATTTGAATGAAGTTCATTTTTTTCGATGAAGGTTTAAGTTTTCAAATATAATAAATTAATGTAGTATTGTGATAAGTTTTAAACTATTACCGAGGAATGTATTGAATTTCAAAGATGCTTAAATAAAATTGCATTGAAGTTGGAAAGTGTTTCATAATCAATGCTTTAAGCATGATTGATCTTTCTTGTTTGTTTTTGTCCTCGATATTTTGCTGCCTCATACTACTACAGTTGAAATAAAGTACTGTTTTCAAGAAAAACAAGATTTCGACGAAAATATGTGTTTTTAAACCTTTAATACATTTTGATAAGTTCTAATTAGATGTTAAAAACTATAGAATCCTGTCAATTCCGAGATTTTCCAAGCGAAATAAATGGGCATTAGAACTCTGGGCCAAACTATGCCCATTTTTGAAAAATTATTTTCTGCATTCACATCTAAACAATGTACGCGGTATACCACCTAGATTGGATGCAAACCGTCAACGATTTTGACAAAATCTCGTTTTAATGTTTAACTATATACGTTTTTTGGAATTTTTCTTTGTCATGGTCACATCTATACTAGCTGTAACGGTCACTAAATGTAGCAACCAGTTTTTATATTAATCAGTTTTCTAGCAGTTAGTGTATGGAGCAAATTACAGATAACACAAAACACGCCCGAAACGGGGGCGCAGAAGTCGCATAAAGCAACAAATGTGGTCTAAAAATAAAAAAAAATTATCAATATGGAAATTTTTTTCATATTTAAAAATAAAAGGAAAATTCAGTGGCACTTTTCATAAATCGAATGAAAAATTATTTTGCAAAAGGAGAATTACTTTTCATTCGACTACGAATTAAAATAGAACACAATCTTTTCCGTCACTAACAAATGTACCAGTAGTTTTGTCATTTAAGATAAAATATTTAATCATCGACATAATATGAATCGAGAAACATTTATTTTAAATTTGTATTTGTTTAAATTCCCTTTTAATAAGATGCATTAATCCAAAATTGGTAAGATAAAATGCTATTCTGATAAGTTATATTTTACTCGCCAAGATTTCCAATGCAATTCTATTAAATACGTATTAAAGTAAACTATTGCAGAGACTTAAATTCTATTAGTATCGGTCAGTCAAATACAAAAAATAACAGATATAAATATCGTTGTCGTAAAGACAGATTTGATCAATATTTCTAATTAATATGTAAAAACCACTTTGTGTAAAAAATATGTAAAGCTAGTGCAACGAATTTAGGCGCAAATAAAATAATAATGCAGCATAGAGCTGTTTCAAGAATACGCTGGACCACCTTCGTCAGTGCAAAAGAGCCAACAAACCCGAAGTCAAAAAAACGAATATTTTATAAAATTAGTGGATTGTCGTGATCAATGTAATTCGTAGCTTTAACTCGTGATTTAGCAGACGATCTGTCTAAGGAAAGCTCGTTTGACCTAACTAAGTATTTGAATATTGTTCTCATCTAAATTGGCAAACATCGACATCTTTTTTGCCTATGCTCAACATTTACCTCGTCTACCAGGGTAACAAAATTTTGGGGGACTCGGTAAGGAGGGACCTGAATCTTCGACCTTTGGATTTCGAGATCAGCGCTTTTTCACCTGAACTACCAGGGTTTATGAAGGAATCTCATAATTTTTTTAATCTTCACAAATGGAACTATGTCATTTCAATCTGGGCGACAGATCAATATCATATTCATATAACGAGTTAGGCTTTTTACTTTCCTTATATACATAATGTATAAGGAACGTATTGTGACGGGGTCGAAAATTCGAATTCGAGTTTTCGACGGGAGAGCACGTTTCAAGCATCCCTGATCACGAATCAAACATTTTTGAAGTGATGTCTGTGTGTGTGTGTGAAAGTATGTGTGTGTGTGTGTGTGTGTGTGTGTGTGTGTGTGTGTGTGTGTGAAAGTATGTGTGTGTGTGTGTGTCAGTGAGTCTGTGAAGACGATAACTGACGAACGAATAGACCGATTCGAACGAAATTTGGTACAAAAATCACAATCCGTAAACACTGGAAGCCTATTGTTTTTATACGCAATCGAATGTTCAGAACCTCCCTGAATTTTCGAGTGAAATTTTCAAAAAATCGTCAAAATATCAAAACCGCCAATAAAGTTACGCAAATAGGCATTTTTTATGTAAATTTTTAATTAGAAAACGATTGGCATAAATTTTAGAACGCTAACATGAACCGTTCTCGAGATATTGCACATTTTTCAAAAAAATTATCAAAAAGTCATATAAAATTTAAAAAAAAAAATTCCTATTGAGAAACATGTTCTCTTTTCATATGTAATACCATGCGATAAATTGAGTGACATCATTCTCGTGGATCTAGCTCATTCCATTCATGAGAAAAGATACTTTGAGTAATACTTTTGTATTTGAACGCCAATAGTCATTTATCTGCTATAAGAATAACTTATTTCTCCGTCAGTAAAGCTTGGCGAGATTTTGGCGACGAATTTGGCGGAATTTCGCCAACTTGGCGACTTTTTGAAATGTTATCAAATGAACGAAAATCTCGCCAAATGGATTAAAACGACGCTAAATCAATGAAAATGACGACTAATTGTCGAAAACTCAATATCTTGGAAAGAATATAAGTATCTACTATAAGAAAAACCTATTTTTTTACTGTAAAAGTAGTAAATTCATTGCATTATATAAGGAAAGTCATGTGTTGCCCACATCAGATTTTTTTTTAAATGTAATAACGCCATAATCACGACTATAGTAATACGCCTTATTATCGTCGATGCTTTACAAAAAATTGCTCCCGATATGGCGTACTTAGATTTAAGGGATAAACACGCTTGAGAAACTTGTTTTGCAAAACTTGTTCTTCATCCATTTCCCAGTCCTTATTTCAACAAAGTTTAAAGAGCACGGAGTTTCGTGCCCGAGGAGAACTCGTTCAGGACTCGTTAAACTTTCTCTTTTGTTTGATTTGTGAGCGTTTTAAGCCACCCACGTTTTGTTTTCCTCTAAGATTCAGTTACGCCGTCTCTTCCGGAGCTCGTTACGCGTTCGTTTTACGCCGGAAAAAAATTTCGTGTGAAGTTGAAGAGAATACAGGTGTAGAAAAACCGGTGAGTAGGCCCATTAAAGACAGAGAAACGAACACTTTAAAAAATATTAAGTTGCATCAATTTTATTAAATTTTATTTTGTATAAGAATGCACTGTGCTTAGCATCGAAACTAGTTGCCCCAATTGATAATTAGCTTAGTTGTGCTCTGCCCCGTGATCGAGTATGTGAGGTCTATATAACATTTATAATTTTGGGTTGACTTTATATTAACAAATTCCGACTGGTTCTGCTAGATAGACCAATTGCCGAGCAAAGTAACAATCTGCGGTCCTGCATAGCAACTGGATAAGTTTCAGATCGTGGATTAGAGAAGGAGTTCTGATGAAAGTCCGATTGATAGGATGGTGGAAGTTGGGTAAATGTTGGGTAAAAGTGGAGTCTAAGTCGAGTTGGTGAGCCAGTTAAGCTTGAAGTTGATAGTTGAGTCGCTGTGTGAATGCGAAAGGTGGAAAATGCACATCCATGGAATACGTCACTATTGACACAACTATGATCGTGAGTATCTAGTACCATTAGCTAACTAGGACAAGATTTAGATGTCATAAGGAGAAGTAGGGTTCGACGATTTATAACTATTCTACTGATTATGTAGAGATAGTTATATCACCAGGCAAAGTTCACTGTTGATCTATGTTGATTAAATGACGGGAATGTACAATGCTGACTGTTTTAGTATATATCTATATTTATTTACGCAGCCAGCTGCTATATTATTAAGTGTACAATAAATGTGCTAAGCTAACTTCCTGCATCAGTGTGTTATTGCCCCTGACCATAAGACCCTTTTGTATCAATTACTACAACGTTTGGAGTTATGTCGCTTTGGCTTGGTATAACTTATATTTACGCAACCAAGGTCAAATAAGTACTTTACAATAGAGCTCGAACAGGCCTCTGACCTTTACAAGTTTTAGCCTTTTATGCTCCCTGGTGAGGGTTTTGGGGGGGTTCTGAGAAACTATACTGCTACCCCTCCATTTTGCCTACTCCGGAAGAAGAATCGAAAATATGGTTCCAGTGTTCGATACTATAAAGCAGTGTTTATAAAACTTTTTTTTTCGTCGCGGAACCCTTTTGAAAATTCATTTAATAGCGGAACCCCGAAATGAAAAAAAAAATCCTTTGTAGTCCAAATACTGTATTCAGATTTTAGTAGTTTTTTTTAATTTTAAGAAAATTTGCACGAAATTATTACGTTGTAGAACTCTTGTAATACTGTCGCGGAACTTTAAAAGTTACACGGAACACACTTTGAAAGACACTGCTACAAGGTGAGAAACATGGACGGGGTTACCACAATGAAGTAGAACATAAACATGCCAAAATTAAAAATAATCTGTCAAAGATTGTGGATATGCATACGGAACAGATAAGACACATATGCAGATTTTCCAATTTATATAGAGCTGGAAAATGTACCCGTCGTTGCCCGGGATTTAAGGTGCAAACCTTTGATTACAATTAGACCGGAACTCACAGCAAATTCTCGAAAACCAAAGAACACTTTAATAATATGCTCGCTTATAATTCCAAAGAAAAAGAAAAACCGCTGCACCGAAGGTGTTAAGATGGTAAATTAATTTGTGACAGTATCCCAAATGCCTGGAGTCCCGGGAGATTCCATCTTCAACACGCGAAAAATATAAATATTTCAAAATTTCACGAAAATTCGACTATTAATCGTATAGATTCCGTTCAATGTTTATTTGAAAAATAATTTTTAGATTTTTTCGTCGGTGTCTTGACGGAAACTCTAAAATAATATGTTTGGTCTCTGAAGAAAGCATTTGTGTAAAGATCGTATTAAACATAAAATAACTAAAAAACTTTTAATTTAAAAAGAAACAACGCCGAGGTTCACCCTTCTGGGTCCTGAAGTACCTGTGCACCAAATTTCACGGCCGTGCGTGGCTTAAATTTTCCGCTACAGATCAATAGACAAACACACATCTTCCTTTATTATTATAGTAGATAGATACAACACAACAAAACCTCGTCTGGATAAAGTAAAGTCAAATAACGACTTTTAATTTTTCAAGAAACAAAGGGGTGGGATAACCCAGTGGTTAGCGACCTGGGATTGCACTCGAGCGACCCGAGTTCGTTTCACGCCTCTGCCCAAACTGTCCCCATGTTCATGCGGTGTGTGGACACGTTAAATATGTGGTTCTGAGAGGTTAGAGGTAGGGGAAGGAGGTACGATCTCTGTGAATGCCGCCCCTACTGGGTTCTGGTCTAAATTCGGTGGCACTTCCTGGCCGTCCAAACAGATACCTTACATCTTCGGATAGGTCGGACTGTCTGGGTCGAAGAAAAAAGAAGAAACCGAAAAAAATAAGCATCTTACAAAACATAGTAAATATATTTCATTCATAATTCCTATAAATTCATACTTTGCCCATTTCATTACGCACATATCTTCATCAAAATAAAAATAAAAAGAGGATACATATCAACGTCATCTCCGTATTAAATGCTTCATAATATCGAAATCTATAATCCTGTTCGCTACTCACTTCCTAATGATGAAGAATATGCTTTCGCTTACCATTCCAAATGCCATGCCTCCTCCATAGAAACCCTTTAGAAACTAAACAGTTGACTGCAAGGCCGCTCAAGAAGGTGACAACTTCATTTATTAAACATCTGCGAATAAATTGCTGTGGAGAGAGATTGTTGCTTATATCCTTTTTAAGGACATTTCCTATGGGAATGTTTATTTGAAACATCTGAAATGAAATTTGACTATTTTAATGCAACATATATATATTTTTTTTAATCTCATATGTTTGTTCACACGTGGCTCTCGCTATAAATTAAGGAATTTTGATACTTTGGAAAAAATCTGATATGGGCAGTACATGACTTTCCCTGCAGACTTATATCCACGTTATCTTTATTTTAATTAAATTTAATTCACTTTTAATTCAATTTCCGTTCTCATTTGATAACTGGACATATTTTCAAAGGTGGCGTGGAGAAAATACGAAAAAAAATAATATATCTCGAGAACAGCTAGTCCTAGTGTAATGGGGTTGGTCTTCTTCTTTTCTTCGTTAAAAATTACGCATTAAACGAGCATTTAATGGATATATTTGAGCATACGTAGCTTTTCAGTTTAGATTTTCACAATTTTTGCGGGCCATTTTGCAAAAAAAGCAGATTGTTTTTCCGAATCGTACCAAAATATAATCAGCACCAGGGTGACCCATAAGTGACTCATCTACCGAATTTTGTGAAATTCGGTCCATTAATTTTTTAGCTAGAGTGGATATAAGCTTTTGTGGGCCATTTCGCAAAAAAAAGCAGATTCTTTTATCCCGAATCGTACCCAAAACTAATCAGCACTAGATTCGCCCACAAGTGACTTACCTATCAAATTTTATGAAATTCAGTCCATTAGTTTTTTAGAGTGGATACAAAATCTGCACAGACAGACACACAGACACACACACAGACGTCACGCTAAAAATGCTTTTTCATATTCTAGAGGTCTTGAAACAGGTAGATCCGTCGAAAACTCAAGTTGCGATTTTCGACGTGATTCCAATACTTTCCTTATACATTACCATGTATTGCAGGGAAAGTAATAAAGAGGGATTGAAAATAAAAAATAAAAAAGATTAAGCACACAACTTTGATAGAAGGTCTTTCATTACACTTCTAAAACGTACAAAATGGAAAATTCCATTTTCTACGTCTTATAAGAAGTGTAATGAAAGACCTTCTATCAAAGTTGTGTGCTTAATCTTTTTTATTTTTTATTTGAAATCAGACGTGATACCAACTTATTTATAGGGATTGAAAAGTTGGCACATCCAATTTTATAATCGCAATAATTGAAATAGTAGAATTTTTACTTTCTCATAAGACGTAGTATTGAGAAAGTATTATTTTCACGAAAATCTTCGATTTCGAGATTTTGAAGCCAATATATGTTTTATAAGACTTCCTGAACACGTTTTGAATATTTTTGGAGGGATGTCTGTCTGTGGTCGATTTCTTTTGTACCCTGTAGCGGTCACAAATATTAACGGTTTTACGCGAAACTTTATATCCGTCTTTATTATCAAAAAATCTAGAACTAGATAGAATTTTTTTTTTTTTAAATTCGAGCAAAAACTTCGACGTTTTATATTTTTGAACATGGCAGCATAGGACAAAATTTTGGTATAATCATGCATAAAAGGGTTTATTTATGGTTAAATAACCAAGACAGTTTATAGTTTCAATCATTGTTGTGAAAAACAGCCACGATACAATTTTCTAGACTTACAAAAAATCTAGAACTAGATAGAATTTTTTTTTTTTAAATTCGAGCAAAAACTTCGACGTTTTATATTTTTGAACATGGCAGCATAAGACAAAATTTTGGTATAATCATGCATAAAAGGGTTTATTTATGGTTCAATAACCACGACAGTTTATAGTTTCAATCATTGTTGTGAAAAACAGCCACGCTACAATTTTCTAGACTTACAAAAAATCTAGAACTAGATAGAATTTTTTTTTTTTAATTCGAGCAAAAACTTCGACGTTTTATATTTTTGAACATGGCAGCATAGGACAAAATTTTGGTATAATCATGCATAAAAGGGTTTATTTATGGTTCAATAACCACGACAGTTTATAGTTTCAATCATTGTTGTGAAAAACAGCCACGATACAATTTTCTAGACTTACAGAAAATCTAGAACTGGATAGAATTTTTTTTTTTTAAATTCGACCGAAAACTTCGACGTTTTATATTTTTGAACATAGCAGCATAGGACAAAATTTTGGTATAATCATGCATAAAAGGGTTTATTTATGGTTCAATAACCACGACAGTTTATAGTTTCAATCATTGTTGTGAAAAACAGCCACGATACAATTTTCTAGACTTACAAAAAATCTAGAACTAGATAGAATTTTTTTTTTTTTAAATTCGAGCAAAAACTTCGACGTTTTATATTTTTGAACATGGCAGCATAGGACAAAATTTTGGTATAATCATGCATAAAAGGGTTTATTTATGGTTCAATAACCACGACAGTTTATAGTTTCAATCATTGTTGTGAAAAACAGCCACGCTACAATTTTCTAGACTTACAAAAAATCTAGAACTAGATAGAATTTTTTTTTTTTTAATTCGAGCAAAAACTTCGACGTTTTATATTTTTGAACATGGCAGCATAGGACAAAATTTTGGTATAATCATGCATAAAAGGGTTTATTTATGGTTCAATAACCACGACAGTTTATAGTTTCAATCATTGTTGTGAAAAACAGCCACGATACAATTTTCTAGACTTACAAAAAATCTAGAACTAGATAGAATTTTTTTTTTTAAATTAGAGCAAAAACTTCGACGTTTTATATTTTTGAACATGGCAGCATAGGACAAAATTTTGGTACAATCATGCATAAAAGGGTTTATTTATGGTTCAATAACCACGACAGTTTATAGTTTCAATCATTGTTGTGAAAAACAGCCACGATACAATTTTCTAGACTTACAAAAAATCTAGAACTAGATAGAATTTTTTTTTTTAAATTCGAGCAAAAACTTCGACGTTTTATATTTTTGAACATAGCAGCATAGGACAAAATTTTGGTATAATCATGCATAAAAGGGTTTATTTATGGTTCAATAACCACGACAGTTTATAGTTTCAATCATTGTTGTGAAAAACAGCCACGATACAATTTTCTAGACTTACAGAAAATCTAGAACTGGATAGAATTTTTTTTTTTTAAATTCGACCGAAAACTTCGACGTTTTATATTTTTGAACATAGCAGCATAGGACAAAATTTTGGTATAATCATGCATAAAAGGGTTTATTTATGGTTCAATAACCACGACAGTTTATAGTTTCAATCATTGTTGTGAAAAACAGCCACGATACAATTTTCTAGACTTACAAAAAATCTAGAACTAGATAGAATTTTTTTTTTTTTAATTCGAGCAAAAACTTCGACGTTTTATATTTTTGAACATGGCAGCATAGGACAAAATTTTGGTATAATCATGCATAAAAGGGTTTATTTATGGTTCAATAACCACGACAGTTTATAGTTTCAATCATTGTTGTGAAAAACAGCCACGATACAATTTTCTAGACTTACAAAAAATCTAGAACTAGATAGAATTTTTTTTTTTAAATTAGAGCAAAAACTTCGACGTTTTATATTTTTGAACATGGCAGCATAGGACAAAATTTTGGTACAATCATGCATAAAAGGGTTTATTTATGGTTCAATAACCACGACAGTTTATAGTTTCAATCATTGTTGTGAAAAACAGCCACGATACAATTTTCTAGACTTACAAAAAATCTAGAACTAGATAGAATTTTTTTTTTTAAATTCGAGCAAAAACTTCGACGTTTTATATTTTTGAACATAGCAGCATAGGACAAAATTTTGGTATAATCATGCATAAAAGGGTTTATTTATGGTTCAATAACCACGACAGTTTATAGTTTCAATCATTGTTGTGAAAAACAGCCACGATACAATTTTCTAGACTTACAGAAAATCTAGAACTGGATAGAATTTTTTTTTTTTAAATTCGACCGAAAACTTCGACGTTTTATATTTTTGAACATAGCAGCATAGGACAAAATTTTGGTATAATCATGCATAAAAGGGTTTATTTATGGTTCAATAACCACGACAGTTTATAGTTTCAATCATTGTTGTGAAAAACAGCCACGATACAATTTTCTAGACTTACAAAAAATCTAGAACTAGATAGAATTTTTTTTTTTTAAATTCGAGCAAAAACTTCGACGTTTTATATTTTTGAACATGGCAGCATAGGACAAAATTTTGGTATAATCATGCATAAAAGGGTTTATTTATGGTTCAATAACCACGACAGTTTATAGTTTCAATCATTGTTGTGAAAAACAGCCACGCTACAATTTTCTAGACTTACAAAAAATCTAGAACTAGATAGAATTTTTTTTTTTTTAATTCGAGCAAAAACTTCGACGTTTTATATTTTTGAACATGGCAGCATAGGACAAAATTTTGGTATAATCATGCATAAAAGGGTTTATTTATGGTTCAATAACCACGACAGTTTATAGTTTCAATCATTGTTGTGAAAAACAGCCACGATACAATTTTCTAGACTTACAAAAAATCTAGAACTAGATAGAATTTTTTTTTTTAAATTAGAGCAAAAACTTCGACGTTTTATATTTTTGAACATGGCAGCATAGGACAAAATTTTGGTACAATCATGCATAAAAGGGTTTATTTATGGTTCAATAACCACGACAGTTTATAGTTTCAATCATTGTTGTGAAAAACAGCCACGATACAATTTTCTAGACTTACAAAAAATCTAGAACTAGATAGAATTTTTTTTTTTAAATTCGAGCAAAAACTTCGACGTTTTATATTTTTGAACATAGCAGCATAGGACAAAATTTTGGTATAATCATGCATAAAAGGGTTTATTTATGGTTCAATAACCACGACAGTTTATAGTTTCAATCATTGTTGTGAAAAACAGCCACGATACAATTTTCTAGACTTACAAAAAATCTAGAACTAGATAGAATTTTTTTTTTTTAAATTCGACCGAAAACTTCGACGTTTTATATTTTTGAACATAGCAGCATAGGACAAAATTTTGGTATAATCATGCATAAAAGGGTTTATTTATGGTTCAATAACCACGACAGTTTATAGTTTCAATCATTGTTGTGAAAAACAGCCACGATACAATTTTTTCGTTCGTGACGTCATTAGCCCCACTCGGGGGGGAGGGGGGCAAGTTACCCGCCCGGGTACATTGTCAAGTACGGTATCCATCGCAAAAAATTTTCAAGCCCTTTAAAGTGAACGGTAACACGCTATAGTTAGAATTATTTGGACCCATAATACCGATTTTCGGAATTTTATTTGTAAAATTTGGAAACAGAAAAGCTACTAAAAGTATATTCGGGTACGAGAAAGTCGAGATGATTTTGATGAGAATAACATCTATGCTTGGGGTTTCAGTGACTCAAATTGGAGCTTTGCGAAAAATGCAAATACTCTGGACCTCCGAACCTAATTGACAAAAATGTACATAATTATTCTTGCCTTGTCGGGAATAGAGTCTAGATTATGAATATATAACAATAATTTTAATATTTTATTATTTTAAACATTTTTTTAAACTTAAAAAAATGTGATGTGGGCTGCACATGACTTTCCCTACAGACTTATATCCACGTTCTCTTTATTTTAATTAAATTTATTTCACTTTTAATTCAATTTTCGTTCTCATTCGGTAACCGGACTTATTTTCAAAGGTGGAGTAGAGAAAATACGGAAAACTAAAATATCTCGAAAACGGCTAGTCCTAGTGTAATGGGGTTGGTCTTATTATTTTCGTCGTTAAAAATTACGTATTAAACGAGCATTTAGTGGATATATTTGAGTATACCTAGTTCTTTAGTTTAGATTTTAACTATTTTTGCGGGCCATTTTGCAAAAAAAGGCAGGTTATTTTTTTTCGAATCGTACCAAAATCTACTCAGTACCAGGGTTACCCACAAGTGACTCATCTACCGAGTTTTGTGAAATTCGGTCCAGTAGTTTTTTAGTTAGAGTGGATACAAGCTTTTGCGGGCCATTTCGCAAAAAAGGCGGGTTCTTTTATTCCAAATCATACCCAAAGCTAATCAGCACCAGACTCGCTTACAAGTGACTTACCTACCAAATTTTGTGAAACTCGGTCCATTAGTTTTTTAGTTAGAGAGGATACAAAATCTGCACAGACAGACACACAGACACACACACAGACGTCACGCTAAAAATGGTTTTTCGTGTTCTAGAGGTCTTGAAAGGTGTAGATCCGTCGAAAACTCGAGTTGCGATTTTCGACATAATTCCAATACTTTCCCCATACATTACCATGTATTGCAGGGAAAGTAAAAAAATTTATCTGCACCAGTGTTTTTTTTTTTTCATTCTTACTGTCACTCGAAATATCATCGAAACTATAAAAGAAAGATATAAATAGTAAACGACAATAATATGCATTAGGAAATATAATTTCTAAATCTATATTCATTTTTATAAAAAAAAAAAAGCTCTTTTAATTTTCATGTAATGACTCGTCATGTTAAAGAAGATTGAAAATTTTCCATTCTTCAACATTGTTATGCTTCTATCTCAAAAACTAAAAGCTAAACTTTAAACAATAAGCGAGAATTTTCAGCTCTTGAAAAGCTCTACAAGTGTATATTATTAAATTTTGAATGGAGCTCTATGTTTTTGAAAAAAAAATTAAAAAAGTAAAAAAGTAAAAAAGTTTTTTTTTTTATAGTTTCACTTGAAATATCGTTGAAACTGTAAAAGATAGATATAAATAGTAAACAACAAAAATATGTATGAGCAAATTCAGTTTTTAAATCTATATTTATGTTTTAAGAAAAACCTCTATTATTTCGTCAAGTTGAAGAAGATGGCAAATTTTCCGTTTTTCAGCTTTGTAATACTTATATCTCAACTTTGTAATACTTATATCTCAAATACTAAAACTGCCAGCTATGAACAATAAGTAAGAATTTATAGCTCATTGAAAGCCACATAAATGTATACAGTCAACCATCCTATAACGCAATTAATTCGTACCGCGTTATATGGAAACCGCATACTGTGTTGTATGGAAACCGTGTTATAAGAAACTCAGAATTAGTATTAGAAACTCAGAACTAGTAAGAAACTCAGTAATTTTGTAAACAGAACAATTCGTACTGCGTTATATGGAAACCGCATTACGTGAAACTCAGAACATGTAAATCAGTCTGATTCGTTCTACGGTATATAAAACTGCATTTTTAGAGCAGCATATTATGATAAATACATTATGAAATATAAGTTCGTAGATACAAAAGGCAATAAATATATGTTTACATATCTCGAATTATCTTTATTGAGTTTAAGACTTCATATAAGAAAATTGAAAAAACAATGTGAAATATAAATTTAATAACTTTTATCCAACAAAAATCCTATTAACGTCCATCATCGCTGTCAAATAGGGGCGGGGCCTATATCTTTTTAACACTTTACAACATAGTTGAAAAGTGTTTATGACTTTGTTCATTCTGTCTGTCTGTCTGTCTGTCTGTCCGTTAGCATGATAACTGCCGAAAAAATGACTTTATCAAAATGAAATTTTAGTATGTTTTTCAGACGGTCTGTGGGACCTATGGGAATATAAATAAATCATATCACCCAATTATTAACACTTTACAACATAGTTAAAAAGTGTTTATGACTTTGTTCATTCTGTCTGTCTGTCTGTCTGTCTGTCCGTTAGCACGATAACTGCCGTAAAAATGACTTTATCAAAATGAAATTTTAGTATGCTTTTCAGACGGTCTGTGGGACCTATGGGAATATAAATAAATTATATCACCCAATTAGTTTTTTATTGAACCCGGGTTGAAAAAAGGAAATACATTGAACCCTATAGGACCTAATTTTTCAAACATTTTTTAAGCACATTTAAAATTAACAAATTGCTTCGAAATTTTTAGAAAATATTCACATTATCTCATAAAATATATAAAAAAATTTTTAGTAAAATATGTTAGGTAGTTTTTTAATTAAAAATTATTTAATATAGGGAGAAAAACGAATTCAATTAAATTCTGACTTTTGAGATATCCCCCAGAAAGAAAAAATAGATATATCATATAATAAATATCTTTCCAAGAGTTTAATTATTTGTATATGAGAGAGGCTTCACATTTTAAAATAAATTTGGTAGATAACAAATTCTCAAGTTTTTTTTTTTAATTTTATATAACTTTTCATGATATACTTATTTGATGGCGTTTTTAATGCACTTTCCTACGTCCTGGAGAGTTAAAATTTGGTACACAGATTAAATTTGGAGAACATTTTATTCTACAACAATTTGGTGGATCTTTAAATATAGATCCTACATGTTTTTTGAAATGACCTGCAAAGAATCCCCATTCACTTCTATAAATCATTGTTGTAATATTGTTAAAAATTCTGATGTGGACAGCACATGTCTTTCTCTGCAGACTCATACTCACGTTCTCTTTATTTCTTAATAATAATTTCTGTTTATCTGCACAAAATAACATCCATAAGTATTTTAAATGACATTGAATTTGCACGTTAAACTTAAATTTGGTTCTCGTTTAATAGATGGACTTATTGTCAAAAGTGGCATAGCGAAAACGCAAAAAAAAACTAAAATATCTCAAGAACGGCTAGTCCTAGAGTAATGGGTTTAGTCTTATTCTTTTTGTTGTCAAAAATCACGTATAAAATAGGAATTTAATTGATATAATTGAGCACACGTAGTCTTTTATTTTTATATTTAACGATTTTTGCGGGCCATTTCGCAAAAACAGCCCGTTCCTTTTTCCCGAATCGTACTAGAATAACCTACAAGTGATTTATATAACAAATTTTGTTAAATTTGGTATATAAATCACTTATAGATTACTGAAATATTATACACCGAATTGTGTTAAATTTGGTCCATTAGTTTTTAGCTAGAGTGGATAAAGGCAATTTCTGCCGGCCATTTCTCAAAGAAGGCAGATTCTTTTATTAGAAATCGTACTATAATCAAATGAACATCAGGGTTTCCCACAAAAAACTTGCCTACCAAATTTTATTAAATTCGGTCCATTAGTTTTTCAGTTAGAGTGGATGCAATATCCTCACAGACACAGAAACACACACAAATATACCCTTACACACACAGACGTCTTCCAAAAACTTGTTTTTCGTGTTCTGGAAGTCCCAAAACGTGTAGATCCTTCGAAAATTCGAGTTCCGATCTTCGGCACGATTCCAATACTTTGAATATATACATACGCACACACATATATTATATGTGTATCTGTATTATCTGTGTATCTAAATTCCGTGCCTAAACATTCCTAAACATTTATTATTTCTTCAACGAAGCCTAATTTTAACTTATGCAGAATGCAAATATCTCAAGTGATTGTAAGGTGAGTTACATAAGAATTGCTGCATTTTTTTCACACAAAATTATTTAGCTCTGGAGTCTGGAATGCAAATTATATGAATGAAATATTCATTGATTTTGCATAGAGAATCATATGATTTATATTTCGATACAGTTTTAAATATTTAAGTATAATAAATTACTGTATAGTACTGTGATAATGTAAAAGATATCACCACTGAATGTATCACATTTTAGAGATTTTTAAATGAAATTGCATTTCAGTTGGAAAGTGTTTCATAATCAATGCTTATGCATGATTGATCTTTCTTGTTCTTTTAATATCCTCTTCACTTTACATATATCTTCATTTTCGTATTCAAAAGTAGTTTGATTTTGTAACTCTACCAAAATCTCTCTAAAAGGAATTAAGCCCTTTACGCATCCTTTAAATTGAAATTTGCAACCTATACTTTATCCATATTTTCGTCTACCAATACATTTGAGGTGAATGTATTATTACTTTCCTTATATACATAATGTATAAGGAAAGTATTGTGACGGAGTCGAAAATTCGAATTCGAGTTTTCGACGGGAGAGCACGTTTCAAGCATCCCTGATCACGAATCAAACATTTTTGAAGTGATGTCTGTGTTTGTGTGTGTGTGTGTGTGTGTGCGCGTGTGTGCGTGTGTGTGTGTGTGTGTGTGTGTGTGTGTGTGTGTGTGTGTGCGTGCGTGCGTGTGTGTGTGTGTGTGTGTCTGTGTGTGTGTGTGTGTGTGTGTGTGTGTGACAGTGAATCTGTGGAGACGATATCTCACGAACACGAACGAATGGAGCGATTCAAATGAAATTTGGTGCAAAAATCACAATCTGTGAATACTGGAAGCCTATTGTTTTAAAACATAATCGAATGTTTAGAACCCTCCTAAATTTTCGAGTGAAATTTTGAAAAATCCTCAAAAAATCAAAACCTTAAATAAAGTTACGCAAATAGACATTTCTTATATAATTTTTTCTTAGAAAATGATTGATATAAACTTTAGAACTCTAGCATGAACCATTCTCGAGATATTGCACATTTTCCAAATAAATTTATCAGAAAATCTCATAAATTAAAAAAACATATTAATTGTTAAGAAACATGTTCACTTTTCATATGTAATATCATGCGATAAATTTCGTGACATCTTTCTCGTGGATCTAAATCGTTCCATTCACGAGAAAAGATACTTTGAGTAATATTTTTGTATTTGAACACCAATAGTCATTTATCCACTGTAAGAATAACTTATTTCTCCGTCCGTAACGCTTGGCGAGATTTTGGCGACGAATTTGGCATAATGTCGCCAACTTGGCGACTTTTTTAATGTTGCCATATTAACGAAAATCTCGCCAAATGAATAAAAATGATGCTAAATGAATGAAAATGACGACTGATTGAAGAAAATTAGTATCTACTATAAGAATAACATTTTTTTAACTGTAAAAGTAGTAAATGCATTGCATTATATAAGGAAATTCATGTGCTGCCCACATCAGATTTTTTGTATAGTACTTATAATTTCGATATTTTAGTATTTTAACCTGAGTTTTTCAATAGTTGGGAAAGCTGTAATATTTGAAATGTCACGATTGTTGCAGCTCAGTCTGTTTACTTACTCCTTGGTAAAATATGGATGCTCAAGATATTTTATTTTGTTTATTAAAAATAGAAGAATAAATGAACTTAGGGATTTTAAAGATGTTTAATAATTGGTGAAGATTGAACAGAGTAAATGGAAATATACATATTCAAGTATGTATTTATGTGCGCCCAGGCAAGTTTATAGATTAATTTTAATATAAAATATTGTCATATGTATTGTATAAGTCTAATTTATATACCAAAAACTAAGTTAGTACAATAATTTAATGTTTTGACATGAAGTCTATGGTCGAAATATCCAGATGAAATTGGGGCGAAATCTAAAAGTGTTTAACTATAAACAGTTAGCGAGGAATTTGGGAGGAATTTAATTAACGAAATAAATTAATCTGAAAATCTTATTAAACTTTACCGGAGTTTTATTTTACAAAATGTTATTCGGGCGCGGTAGCCCAGTGGATAGCGCGCGGGAATTGCACTCGGTAGGTCCGGGTTCGATTCCCGCCACTGCCGAAACTGCCGCCGTGTTCACGCGGAGTACGATCACGTTAAACATGTGGATCCGTAAGTCCTTCCGAGAGGTTGGAGGTAGGGGAAGGAGGGTACGGTCCCTGTGGATGCCTCCCCCACTGGGTTCCGATCTAAATTGGGTGGAACTTCCCGGCCGTCCAAACAGTTACCTTACACCTTTCTGGTAGGTCGGACAGTCTGGGTCTCAACAACAACAAAATGTTATTCACGCAAAACCATTTCAGCTCCATCGGACTGGAGCCACCGCCAGTTTTTTCAGTTAGATGGCTGTAATATACCCC
Organism: Amaurobius ferox; assembly: GCA_951213105.1. Classification (NCBI taxonomy): domain Eukaryota; kingdom Metazoa; phylum Arthropoda; class Arachnida; order Araneae; family Amaurobiidae; genus Amaurobius; species Amaurobius ferox. The sequence goes on from OX578140.1 coordinate 122,686,303, forward strand.
AAAAATATATCAGAAATATCGTCAATTATAATTTGCCTGTATAAATAGATCTAGAGAACGTATCTCTATACAATGAAATAAAAGATGATACGACTACTCCTTACCTCTTAATTTTTAACACGTTACAACATAGTCGAAAAGTGTTTATGACTTTGTTCATTCTGTCTGTCTGTCTGTCTGTCTGTCTGTCCGTTGGCACGATAATTGCCGTAAAAATGACTTTATCAAAATGAAATTTCAGTATGTTGTTGAGACGATCTGTGGGACATATGAGAATATAAATGAATAATATCACCCAATTAGTTTTTGATTGAACCCTGGTTGAAAAAATGAAATACATTGAACCCTATGGGGCCTAATTTTTCAAACATTTTTTAAGCGAAGTTAAAATTCACAAATTGCTTCGAATGGTTTCAAATTATCTCATAAAATGTATAAAAAATATTTCAGCAAAATATGTTGAGTATTTTTTTAAATAAAAATTAAAATAATAATTGCACCCATATTATATAAAGAGATCACTTGACCCACTTCAAAATAAAATACGGCATCCATCTTTTTTTCAAGTGTCAAAATCGTGATTTTTAAAGTGCTTTTAAATTTAAATTTAGTGTTGCATCTGTGCTAAAATCGTTTTATTTCGTTTTTTTTTCTGTGCATCTATATTCTGCGCCAACGCAATTACAATATTTTTGAGTTTAAATGATCATTAAACTTTGATTATTTCTACGACGAAGCCTAATTTTAACGTATGCAGAATGTAAACACATCAAGCTCTAAGATGAGTTGTATAAGAACTGCTGAATTTTTTAACGCAAAATTATTTAGCTCTGGAATAGAGGTGGAATATAGGTGATATGAATGGAATATTCATTGATTTTACATAGATAAGCAGACGATTTTATAGCATTGCCTTTTTCGATGAAGTTTTAAGCATGGAGTTAGAAAGTACTTTCACCTCCATGGTTTAAGGTTTTAAGTAAAACAAATTATTGTAGTATTGTGACAATTTTGATAATATCACCGCTGAATAAAAGGAATGAAATAAAAATGTATAAATGAAATGTTCACTACTTTTACATAGAGAACCAGGCGATTTATATTTGGATGACGTCATTTGAATAAAGTTCATTTTTTTCCGATGAAATTAAGTTTTCAAATATAATAAATTACTATAGTATTGTGATGAATTTAAGAAGATCTCCGCTGAATATATTGCATTTCAGAGATGAGATGTTTAAATAGAACTGCATTGCAGTTGGAAAGTGTTTCATAATCAATGCTTTATGCATGATTGATCTTTCTTGTTTCAACAATGGCTAGGCACTTAATATACTATCATTCGCCTATACATCGGCCATAATCGTGAACCATTTAGCCGTGACATGACGTTGCCCTGGTGCACCAATAGGGGCGGAACTCACTGTGCCCAACACCACAACATCTATGCCCCTTCAGATGGGACTCGAACCCACAACCCGGCAGTCGAGCGAGCACAGGGAAACGCTTGCCTTTAACCGATTAGCCTCAGCGTTGGCTTTCCCTTTTAATAATTAAATTGATTTTATTTGAAAAAAAATATATTCTGGTATGAAAAAGTCGAGTTAGGCGACACTCCTGTTAATTCTATTCACAAATCTTTCCCGCATGAATTTGATTAGCTTGGGAAAGAGTCAATTGTTTTTCTCTTACATTAAAACACTTTTAATAAATAGTCTAAATAAAATTATTTGACGAAATGAAAAGAATCAAACTTTCATTTAAGCTTCACTACAGATAATAAAAAGATTTCTTTAATCTTCTATGCAACGCAAATTCCTTTGAGAGTAATAACTCCATCAAAATAAGCCAGCCAGGATGTTTTAATAGCTTATAATACAACATTGTTGTCATAAACTTTGGTCGCTTAATTTAAAATAATAAATTCTTAATCGCTTTATACCTTAAAGTCCGAAATATATAATTCACCGATTTCAATTATTTTGTATGACTGAAACAGAGTTGCTTAAAGAAAAGAGTACGCACTAAAATTATTTACAAGAAATACATCGTAATAGGATTGTGAAACTTGCATTCAAATTTCGGTGGGAAAATTGCATGATTCAGCACTTTTGAATACACATCAACCATTACTAACAGTACCGTAGCAAGGGTAACGAGAGCTGTGCCCTCGCTCTTTACAATACACATCATCCATTACTAACAGCACCGTAGCAAGGGTTGAGAGTAGTGCTCCCGCACTTTTCAATGCACATCAACCATTACTAACAACACCGTAGCAAGGGTAATGACAGTAGTTCCCCCTCAGTTTGTAACACACATCAACCATTACTAACAGCACCGTAGCAAGGGTAATGAGAGCAGTGCCCCCTCACTTTGCAATACACATCAACCATTACTAACACTACCGTCCCAAAAGTAATGAGAGCAGTGCCCCCGTTCTTTGCAATACACATCATTACTAACAGCACCGTAGCAAGGGTTGAGAGTAGTGCCCCCGCACTTTGCCATACACATCAACCATTACTAACAGCAGCGTAGCAAGGGTTGAGAGCAGTGCCCCCGCACTTTGCAATACACATCAACCATTACTAACAGCAGCGTAGCAAGGGTTGAGAGCAGTGCCCCCGCACTTTGCAATACACATCAACCATTACTAACAGCAGCGTAGCAAGGGTTGAGAGCAGTGCCCCCGCACTTTGCAATACACATCAACCATTACTAACAGCAACGTAGCAAGGGTTGAGAGCAGTGCCCCCGCACTTTGCAATACACATCAACCATTACTAACAGCACCGTAGCAAGGGTTGAGAGCAGTGCCCCCGCACTTTGCAATACACATCAACCATTACTAACAGCAGCGTAGCAAGGGTTGAGAGCAGTGCCCCCGCACTTTGCAATACACATCAACCATTACTAACAGCACCGTAGCAAGGGTTGAGAGCAGTGCCCCCGCACTTTGCAATACACATCAACCATTACTAACAGCAGCGTAGCAAGGGTTAAGAGCAGTGCCCCCGCACTTTGCAATACACATCAACCATTACTAACAGCACCGTAGCAAGGGTTGAGAGCAGTGCCCCCGCACTTTGCAATACACATCAACCATTACTAACAGCAGCGTAGCAAGGGTTGAGAGCAGTGCCCCCGCACTTTGCAATACACATCAACCATTACTAACAGCACCGTAGCAAGGGTTGAGAGCAGTGCCCCCGCACTTTGCAATACACATCAACCATTACTAACAGCACCGTAGCAAGGGTTGAGAGCAGTGCCCCCGCACTTTGCAATACACATCAACCATTACTAACAGCAGCGTAGCAAGGGTTGAGAGCAGTGCCCCCGCACTTTGCAATACACATCAACCATTACTAACAGCACCGTAGCAAGGGTTGAGAGCAGTGCCCCCGCACTTTGCAATACACATCAACCATTACTAACAGCAGCGTAGCAAGGGTTGAGAGCAGTGCCCCCGCACTTTGCAATACACATCAACCATTACTAACAGCACCGTAGCAAGGGTTGAGAGCAGTGCCCCCGCACTTTGCAATACACATCAACCATTACTAACAGCACCGTAGCAAGGGTTGAGAGCAGTGCCCCCGCACTTTGCAATACACATCAACCATTACTAACAGCAGCGTAGCAAGGGTTGAGAGCAGTGCCCCCGCACTTTGCAATACACATCAACCATTACTAACAGCACCGTAGCAAGGGTTGAGAGCAGTGCCCCCGCACTTTGCAATACACATCAACCATTACTAACAGCACCGTAGCAAGGGTTGAGAGCAGTGCCCCCGCACTTTGCCATACACATCAACCATTACTAACAGCAGCGTAGCAAGGGTTGAGAGCAGTGCCCCCGCACTTTGCAATACACATCAACCATCACTAACAGCAGCGTAGCAAGGGTTGAGAGCAGTGCCCCCGCACTTTGCAATACACATCAACCATTACTAACAGCAGCGTAGCAAGGGTTGAGAGCAGTGCCCCCGCACTTTGCAATACACATCAACCATTACTAACAGCAGCGTAGCAAGGGTTGAGAGCAGTGCCCCCGCACTTTGCAATACACATCAACCATTACTAACAGCAGCGTAGCAAGGGTTGAGAGCAGTGCCCCCGCACTTTGCAATACACATCAACCATTACTAACAGCAGCGTAGCAAGGGTTGAGAGCAGTGCCCCCGCACTTTGCAATACACATCAACCATTACTAACAGCAGCGTAGCAAGGGTTGAGAGCAGTGCCCCCGCACTTTGCAATACACATCAACCATTACTAACAGCAGCGTAGCAAGGGTTGAGAGCAGTGCCCCCGCACTTTGCAATACACATCAACCATTACTAACAGCAGCGTAGCAAGGGTTGAGAGCAGTGCCCCCGCACTTTGCAATACACATCAACCATTACTAACAGCAGCGTAGCAAGGGTTGAGAGCAGTGCCCCCGCACTTTGCAATACACATCAACCATTACTAAAAGCAGCGTAGCAAGGGTTGAGAGCAGTGCCCCCGCACTTTGCAATACACATCAACCATTACTAACAGCAGCGTAGCAAGGGTTGAGAGCAGTGCCCCCGCACTTTGCAATACACATCAACCATTACTAACAGCAGCGTAGCAAGGGTTGAGAGCAGTGCCCCCGCACTTTGCAATACACATCAACCATTACTAACAGCAGCGTAGCAAGGGTTGAGAGCAGTGCCCCCGCACTTTGCAATACACATCAACCATTACTAACAGCAGCGTAGCAAGGGTTGAGAGCAGTGCCCCCGCACTTTGCAATACACATCAACCATTACTAACAGCAGCGTAGCAAGGGTTGAGAGCAGTGCCCCCGCACTTTGCAATACACATCAACCATTACTAACAGCACCGTAGCAAGGGTTGAGAGCAGTGCCCCCGCACTTTGCAATACACATCAACCATTACTAACAGCAGCGTAGCAAGGGTTGAGAGCAGTGCCCCCGCACTTTGCAATACACATCAACCATTACTAACAGCAGCGTAGCAAGGGTTGAGAGCAGTGCCCCCGCACTTTACAATACACATCAACCATTACTAACAGCACCGTAGCAAGGGTTGAGAGCAGTGCCCCCGCACTTTGCAATACACATCAACCATTACTAACAGCAGCGTAGCAAGGGTTGAGAGCAGTGCCCCCGCACTTTGCAATACACATCAACCATTACTAACAGCAGCGTAGCAAGGGTTGAGAGCAGTGCCCCCGCACTTTGCAATACACATCAACCATTACTAACAGCAGCGTAGCAAGGGTTGAGAGCAGTGCCCCCGCACTTTGCAATACACATCAACCATTACTAACAGCACCGTAGCAAGGGTTGAGAGCAGTGCCCCCGCACTTTGCAATACACATCAACCATTACTAACAGCACCGTAGCAAGGGTTGAGAGCAGTGCCCCCGCACTTTGCAATACACATCAACCATTACTAACAGCAGCGTAGCAAGGGTTGAGAGCAGTGCCCCCGCACTTTGCAATACACATCAACCATTACTAACAGCAGCGTAGCAAGGGTTGAGAGCAGTGCCCCCGCACTTTGCAATACACATCAACCATTACTAACAGCAGCGTAGCAAGGGTTGAGAGCAGTGCCCCCGCACTTTGCAATACACATCAACCATTACTAACAGCAGCGTAGCAAGGGTTGAGAGCAGTGCCCCCGCACTTTGCAATACACATCAACCATTACTAACAGCAGCGTAGCAAGGGTTGAGAGCAGTGCCCCCGCACTTTGCAATACACATCAACCATTACTAACAGCAGCGTAGCAAGGGTTGAGAGCAGTGCCCCCGCACTTTGCAATACACATCAACCATTACTAACAGCACTGTAGCAAAGGTAATGGGAGTAGTGCCCTCGCACTAGCCGTACAAATTTGAAGAATCGGCAGCCCACATCCATCCATACGGCATATAGAAATAGCGACATGGTTATAATTAATAGGGTTATTGCGGCACTGTTTGCTAATTTAATGAATACGTTTAATTAATTTTAAACTGGATTTGAAAGCATAAAATGTGATTCTAGAATTTCAGTTATTTTTGACGACCCAAGTTCAATTATTGACGACCCGAGTTCAATTGTTGACGACCCGAATTCAATTACTGACGTCCCGAATTCAATTACTGACGTCCCGAGTTCAATTATTGACGACCCGTGTTCAATTATTGACAACCCGAGTTCAATTATTGACGACCCGAATTCAATTATTAAAGGTCCGAGTTCAGTTATTACGACCCGAAGTCAATTATTGGCCGCCCGAATTCAATTATTGACGACCCGAATTCAATTGTTAACGTCCCGAGTTCAATTACTGACGGAGTTCCATTCTTGACAACCCAAGTTCAATTATTGATGAAGTTCAATTATTGACGACCCGAGTTCAATTATTGACGTTCCGAGTTCAATTATTAACGACCCGAGTTCAATTAATGACGACCCGAGTTCAATTATTGACGACCCGAGTTCATTGACGGAGTTCAATTATTGTCGACCCGAGTTCAATTATTGACAGCCCGAGTTCAATTATTGACAGCCCGAGTTCAATTATTAACGAACCCAGTTTGATTCCATGCTCTTCCCAAACTGTCCCCGTATTCAAACGGAATACGGGCACGTTAAATATGTGGATCCGTAAGTCCTTCCGAAAGGTTGGTAATAGGGGAAGGAGCGTATAGTTCCTGTGGTTGCCGCTTGTACTGGGTTCGGTCCAAATTGAGGCACTTCAAGACCGTCTGACCACCTTCGGGTAGGTCAGACGGTCTGGGTTGAAGTAGAAAAAGAGTCATGCTTTAAAATTCCTGTACGTTTCCCACTCAAACCAAAATTATAATTAGTCCTTTCATTCGTTTCTAACTTATGTTAAACAGTTTTAGTTGACAATAATACTTCACTCCATGAAGTATTATTGTCATTCCTATGAAAGCAAAAAGAAATGGAAAGAAATTTCATCCACACTGTTTGAAGCGTGAATCAAATTCCTTAAACAATAAATAGAAAAACTGTGCAAAAAATACTGAAAACTTGAGCAACATATTCAAGAACAAATAAAATAAAAATGCAAAATACAGCTGTTTCGGGGATTCAGTGGATCCCCTTTGTTAATGTTGTTAGAACTTACGAACGTGAAATCAGAAAATCAAATGGACGCAATTGGTCTTTTTCACTTCGGGTTTGTTGGTTCTATAACACTGACGAAGGGGATCTGGCGCATCCTCAAAACAGCCGTATGCTGCATTTTTATTTTATTTGTGCTTGAGTACGTTGCTGAGGTTTTCCCTAAATTCAATAATGTTCTACAACTTCGAAACACTTAACCTACTATGATTTTGCAGGAATAAATATATGACTAGGTATCCTGTCCTGATTCCTTATCCTGACGAAGAAATCTATCTGCTTTTGTTTTTTTCTTTTTAACCGGTTGATTCTTTTTATAACCTGGCATGCGCTGTTACTAACAGAGTATTTGTGTTTTCCAACAAGGTATTACTTCCGTAAAATATATCACTTATTCATAGAAAAACTTTTCTTTCGCAAAAGCATCCTGATTTTTGACAGGAAAGCAGGGTTTAATGATGAATAACAAACTGTTTTATGATCCGAGCTCGTGAATCATTAACAAACAAGGAAAGTTCTAGCAAGAAAGGGGGGATTTCGGAATTCCTCATAAGATAAATACATTTTCAAGACGAATAAAGTGTTTTAAAACCTTCTAACGATATGCCTTTTTTTACTTTTCCTACCATACATGGTAATGTATAGGGAAAGTATTGGAATCATGTCGAAAATCGCAACTCGAGTTTTCGACGGATCTACACGTTTCAAGACCTCTAGAATACGAAAAAACCATTTTTAGAGTGACGTCGTGTGTCTGTCTGTCTGTGTGTCTGTGTGTCTGTCTGTCTGTCTGTCTGTGCAGATTTTGTATCCACTCTAACTAAAAAACTAATGGACCGAATTTCACAAAATTTGGTAGGTAAGTCACTTGTGAGCGAGTCTGGTGCTGATTAGTTTTGGGTACGATTTGGAATAAAAGAACCCGCCTTTTTTTTTTTGCGAAATGGCCCGCAAATGCTTGTATCCACTCTAACTGAAAAACAACTGGACCGAATTTTACAAAATTCGGTAGATGAGTCACTTGTTGGTTACCCTGGTGCTGATTAGATTTTGGTACGATTCGAAAAAAATAACCTGCCTTTTTTTACAAAATGGCCCACAAAAATCGTCAAAATCTAAACTAAAAAACTAGGTATACTCAAATATATCCATTAAATGCTCGTTTAATACGTAATTTTTAACGACGAAAATAATAAGATCAACCCCATTACACTAGGACTAGCCGTTCTCGAGAAATTTTAGTTTTCCGTATTTTCTCTACGCCACATTTGAAAATAAGTCGGGTTACCGAATGAGAACTAAAATTGAATTAAAAGTGAAATAAATTTAATTAAAATAAAGAGAACGTTAATATAAGTCTGCAGGGAAAGTCATGTGCCGCCCACATCAGATTTTCACTTTCCCTACAATACATGGTATAATGTATAAGGAAAGTATTGGAATCATGTCGAAAATCACAAGTCGAGTTTTCGACGGATCTACACGTTTTGGGATCTCTAGAGCACGAAAAAACTATTTTTACAGTGACGCCTGTGTGTAATAGGGGGGGGGCTGCAATTTAAGTATCCAGTGTATCTCAAAAACTATTCTGCGAAATTTAACCAAATCGTCTGCCGGTTAAACGGAAAATTTTATAAGCACTAATCCAGGCGCAGAAATGTCGGTCTTTCAAGAGAATTCATAGTCTTAGGAAATCAAGCTGTTTGAATGCAAATTTTGTAAATTGCAGTCAACCCCTACTGGACAAAACCTACACGGCAGAAAAAAAAACGACTATAACCTGAACAATGACCATAAGGGAACACTGACGACTATAACCGTAAGTCTGAACCGTAAGCCTGAACCGTAAGCCTGATTATTTTGAAAATCATCATCCGATAATTGCGCTATTAATCGCAAAACGTTTTTAAGTTAAAAAATTCGATTTTATTGTACTAATGAGTTAGTTCAAGGCACAACTTTTACTGATTGAACATTTTTCGATGACGAGGGAGCCTATAACAATATAGATTCCTATTTCTTTGCTAATACCATCCTCTTGCAACAAAAGGCCACGTTATAATACTACGGTTCTTTCTGGCGATATTTCTTATTGGAAATGTGAGTCTGCCAACAACCGCCGACGAAACATCCCCGAACGTGAGCTATGAAAAACCCTGTTTTGCCTACAAAGCTAATATAACTGAACTCCAACTTATTAAGTTCGAGAGATTTTGTTTTCACAAATTCTTTCTCTCCTTCACACACATATGCATACACACAAACTTCCCATCAAAAAACATTCGATTTGAGTTCAGGGATGCTCAAAACGCGTCAAACCGTCAACTACTCCAATTTTTGTATCCATCAATTAGGGGAAATCATTTAGGGGGACTGGGTTAATCAACTAAGTCACCCAAGACATTTTCCAGTCATTATGCTTCCTATAAAATTTTCATTGCCGAATGATATTTCCACCTTTGAAAAATTAATTCATCAACTTCTGATCCTTCTTAAGAAATGTTTTTTCTCCCCCCCCCCCCCCCACCATCAAAAAATTTTAGAAATGGCACCCTTGATCACAGTGCTTTCTGTACATTATACCATGTATGTAACTATAGCCAAAAATATTTTGTGGGCGGGGGGGGGGGGGGGGGGGGGGGAGGCGCGTTTCCGACAAGCATTCATTTTCACATTTTTTCTTCCACAATTCAGTAAAATGAGTATAATTACACAAAATAACACGGAGAATTATTTGAAACAACACTGCATTCGCAGTTTTACTTCAATTTTAATTTTCATTTGGCGACTAGAAAGATTTTCAAAGGCAATGGGATAAAATGTTAAAAACTAAAATATTTCGAGAATGATCAATGTTAGAGCTATGAAATTGGTCTTATTCTCTTAGTCGTCAAAAATTACGTACGAAACAAGCATTTAATTTATATATTTGAGCATACATAATCTTTCATTTTAAATTTTAACTATTTTTGAGGGCCATTTCGCAGAGGACCGAATGATACTAATATCAAATCAGCACCAGGGTGACCCACAAATGACTTATCTACTAAATTTTGTGAAATTTGGTCAATTAGTTATTCAACTAAAATAGATACATACATTGCACAGACACACACACACGTATAGACGTCACTCTAAAAACAGTTTTTTCAGGTTCTAGAGTTATCGAAACGTGTAAATCCGTCGAATACTTGAGTTACGATTTTCGACACGATTTCAATCCTTCCCTATACATTGCCATGTATTATAGGGAAAGTAAAAACAAACTTTTAAACCTTACTCTATCCGTGTTACGATTAAAGCTGAGTTAATTAAATAACTTAAGTGAGAAATTTTTTCATCGGTAAATAACATAATCATTTAATTATTCCATATATGTAAATACCCGTTAACTGTAATCCGTTACAAGCTTTTAACTCACATAATACACTCTATATATTGCACTAAAACATGTTAACCGCAAAGCATAAATATTTTAAAATAGAACATAAAAATTTTTCACGTCAAACGCATTTCATAAATTATGTAGTCGATTTCTCTTTGAGAGAAGCAAACACCTTTATTGGATTCGATTCAGTAATATTACAGCTGTAAAGATATTTAATCATTTATAAGAAATACCTAAAGCCACTAGACGTAATGAAAAATGTGATTTAATTTAACTTTCACTCCTAATTAATCATTGGCGGTATATGTCTGTACGGTGATTAATTTGGCGAAATAACATTTTCATTAAAATAACTGATAGGGTATCTTAGTTTAACTGGAACTTTAGAACCGCAGTATTTCGTAAAATTTGGAAGCAGTAATTTAAATATCAATTTAATTATATTAAGACTCAAATATCTAAGAAGTTATGAAGCAGCCTTCATAGGCTAGAAAATGGTGCCAACATTTCATTTTTGACGCAACTACGAAGCATTTTTAATCTCTTTTGCATACTTATTTCGTACAATTGTTCGATTTGTCCAAAAACCGGAAATGACATCCCGAGAGCCAGAAATGGTAATCCTTAGTGAACCCATCCCCTTCCTACCTGCTTCGGAATTTGATTCTGAATCATATCAAAAGCTCTATCTATAACCAATCTTGGAAACCGGTAGTGAAAGTAACGTCGAAAGTTGGAATCTTTAGTAACCTGCCGCCCCCCCTTCCTAACTGCTCCGGAATTAAGTTCTGAATTATTTTCTATCATTAATCATCTAACCTCTGTAGCCAATCTTGAGAAATAGATATTTCAAGAAAAGCGTTTGAAGCAGAAGTGGTAAAAGAACCGGAATTGAAAACGCTTAGTGAACCCCCGACCCCCTTCTCTTCCTGAAATTGATGCAGATTCCAAATCAGTCATCACTTGAGCTCTTGTCTATAGCTGATCTTGAAAAATAGATGTGTCAAAGTAAAAAAAAATTTCAAAAGCAATAGTACGGCAAAAGTTTTGTAACAAAATAAATTATTGCCTTTCGCCATAATTTGATTTTAAATGCATAATGTCTAGTGAATGTTAAGAAAATGTCTTACATAGTATAATTTACGGATTTCAGTGGCATTTTAAAAATTATACGATGAGAACTTACTTTATAAACAAACAAGCCCTACATGCGACAGGACTTACATATAAAGTTAAAAAATTCCATCCCACCCGCTCGACTGCAGCACTTGTGCTCCTAATACCCTCGAGCAGGTGAAAGCCATGCACCTCTCTCATTATTATTATTATCATTATTATTATTATTATTGCTCTTCGACACCCTATCGACATTATTACTATACCATCCCCTTACAAATCGCAATTAGTTTACAAAGCAATAGATCCCCCCCCCCTCCTACACTAAAAAAAATAGAGAGAGTACCTATCTCAAAGACAATAAAAACTCAATATCTTTCGAATCAAAAGCATTAATTCTCCTAAAGCGACAAAAATTGTCAAAGAAATTGACCTTATTTTTTAAGAAATTGAATTTTCATCAATTTAACGTTATTTTTGCTAATTTAATGTCATTTTTTGTCGATTTGGCGACATTTTTCAAAAGTCGCCACGATGGTGATATTTCACCAAATTTGTAGCTTAATTTACAGCCAAGATTGCCAAATCGTAGTCAAAGTTGTGGCCAAGCGTCCCATAAAGTCGCTTTTGAACTCATAAAATTATTTTTTCTGTTATTTCGATAAGTTTCAAATTTCAAAAAGCATGCTTGATAGTTAGTAAAAATATCTAATGTATTCAACACATAACCTTTCGTACCAACCCACGATTTCTTATGTCGTAAGAGAACAAAAACAAATGTCTTGTGTGTAAGTCACAACTTAACTTTTTCACACATATGAATTTCACGCCGTTAGGTCCATTTGTAATAGAATGAGAGAATTATACAGAGTTTTGAGCTTTCGAGCATAAGTTATTCCTGTAAAAAAAGAAAATTCCTTAAAATAATTCAAATTTATTTTTTCAATTTGGCAAATGACCAATCACACCAAATAGTTCTATGCACTTAACAGATTTATGTTAATCATGGAGTTAAAAAGAAGAAGATAAAACCAACGAGCTTACGGATGTATAACTTATATATGGACTTATAATCTTGTTGGATAAAACACCTATGAATGAAACGCTTAAAAATGCAATAAAGCTTTGAGAATTATATCTAGGTGTCACTAGTGTGTGCAAAGTAGCTGCTATTGTTAGTTGACACAACAGGAAGGCGTAGTGTTTAATATATGTATTTTTGATTATTTTTAAATTAAGGATACCCTAATTATGAGTATAATTAACCAGTATTTTTCCTTTGTACGATAGAGTACAGAATATATGGAGATAAAAATAAATTGAAAGGTAAAAATAATTTTGAATACGTAGAAATATTCGTTATTGTTTAAGTTCTACTTTGCATTGTTCTCATAATTTATTTCTACAAAATAGCCAGCCTAAATAAATATTTTAGGCCGTTCGCCATAAAAATGCGCCAACTGAATTATTGTCTCAAACGGTATTGGCGTTTTCTTAATGCAAAGTTTTAACTCTTATTTTTACCTGCATGGTGTTAGTATATACCGTTTTAATAAAACATATTTTAATATCCTTCAAACTATAATTTGCCCTCAAAGACTATACATCTACCATTTTTCCAGTAACTGGCATTGTTCATCCAATAAAAAAACTCTGTGGACAGCACATGACTCTACCTACCTCTGTTACTTCATTCACGGCGAAAGAATAGTGTACAAGTTCCACGGCACAGTGCTTTTGGCATTACATAAAAGTAATTTAAAATTAGCAATTTTCGTATTTATGAGTCCAAACGAATGACGTATTCATACTCACGTGCAAAACACTCATCAGAATTCAATTAACTGATAATTAACATAAATTGAATGAAATAAATGACTATTGGTGAGTTCTTGAGCATCAGAATATACAAACCGATTACGAAAATTATCTTCTCCCGTGAATGAAACGATCAAGATTCACGAAAATGATGTTGCCCAATATTGCATTTTAATTTTATATAATTTTTTTTTATAAATTTATTTGAAAAACTTGCAATACCTCGAAGAAGATTCCAAAGTTTATTTCATTCGTTTTCTAATAATAAATTATGCCTATCATAATTATGATTTTCTCATTATTGAAAATGCTGATTTTTTAGTGAGTTTTTTAAATATTCATTCAAAAATTGGCAGCTTTCGAGCTTTCGATCGTATTTAAAATCAATAGGATTCCAGTATTTACTGATTGCAATAACCGTACCAAATTATATTCAAAACGTTTTTATTCCTTCGTAATATATCGCGTCCACAGACTTGAGAATATACACACACACTGACATTCATGCACACACTAGTATGCATATACACACGCAACAACATCATTTCAAAAACGTTCCATTCGAGTTTAAGGCTACTTAAAATATGCTCTTCCATCGTAAACTTGAATTCGAATTTCCAACCCCGTCACAATTTTTTAACTATACATTATACTAAGTATGTAGGGAAAGTAATGAGGCTAAGAAAATTCTAAAGTTTAATTACATATTTTAAAATAAATAAAATATATAAAATTGAGAATTTAAACCGCAACATTTCAAAAAATCTGATGTGGGCAGCACATGACTTTCCTTATACAGGGTGTTTCAAAATGATTGACCCGATTTCGAATACCTTTAATTTTGAAACTTACAAACCTACATTGAAAAGTTATACATGAAATTAAAGGGGAAATGTTTAAATTTTATCTGTAAGTGTTCGATGTGATCTCCTTCAGTTGCACGAACAACGTCAAGGCGATAAACAAATCCTCACCTAACTTGATCCAGCATATCCTGTGTTACTGTCGCTACAGCTGCAATAATGCGGTTTTTGAGATCATGCAGGTTTGTGGGTGAAAATTGCAATAACACAGAATCCTTTATGTATTCTCAAAAGAAAAAATCACTTGGGGTCAGATCCAGGGATCTGGGAGGCCAGTTTGTTAATGCGAAATCTGTAGGTCCACTACAGCCAATCCAACGATGAGGAAGAACTCTGTTAAGGTGACGACGAACGTTCAAATTCCAGTGAGAAGGCGCCCTCCATCTTGTTGGAAAATGTAATCAGTGGTATCTTCGTTCAATTGCGGAAATAACCAGATCTGTAACATATCCAGGTAGGTGTCTCAGTTACTGTGCTTTCGGGAAAAAAGAAAGGCCCATAAATCTTTGTTCGAGACATGGCACAGAAAACTTTAACTTTGGGTGAATCGCGCATATGTCAATTACTGTATGCGGGTTTTCAGTGCCCCATATTCTAAGATTGTGATGGTTTACTTTGCCACTTACGTGAAAAGTCGCTTCGTCACTGAAGACCAATCGAGCAAAAATTTCCTCATCTTCCATAATCTCTTGAATGAAATGGCAAAAGTTTAGTCTTTTTAGCTTATCGTCTGGCATTATAGCTTGCAAGAACTGGAACTTGTATGGCTTTATAAAAATTGTTTCCTCACAGTACGCCAAACAGTCGACACAAAAATTCTTAGTTCTAGAGTGACGCGTCTTGGTGTCTTCGTTGAGTTACTTAAGAAGAATTCTCTGATCCGTCCCACATTTTCTTCAGATAGACCCGGACGTCCTGTGCTGTTGCCTTTGCACACACTTCCTGTTTGTTCGAATTGTTGATACCACCTACGCATGCTCTTAACACACGGCGGTTCAATTCCGTAACGTCTACGGAACTGACGTTGAACGGTAATTACGGATTTATATTTTGAAAACTGCAACACGGAAAAACTTTCTGCTGCACAGTCGACATTTTCGAAAACAACTGTTCACTGTCTATTCCGAAGTCACAACCGTAACAGAAAGTGACATTATAAAACTCGGAAAGTTCTTCTTTCACGTGACACATATTAATGTAATACGCGATTAATTCTTACAAAATTACAACCATTTGAAATCGGGTCACACATTTTGAAACACCCTGAATAATGCAATAAATTTGCTACTTTTACAGTTAAAAAAATTCGTTTAAAAAAGTTTCAGTTAAAAAAGTTTGTTATTCTTATAGTAGATACTTATATTCTTTCCAAGATATTGAATTTTCTTCAATGACTCATCATTTTTATCCATTTGGCGAGATTTTCGTTAATTTGGCTACATTTAAAAATGTCGTCAAGTTGGCGACATTCCTCTAAATTCATCGGCAAAATCTCGCCAAGCGTTATGGATGGAGAAATAAGTTATTCTTACAGCAGATAAATGACTATTGGCGTTCAAATACAAAAGTATTACTCAAAGTATCTTTTCTCGTGAATGGAACGAGTTAGATCCATGAAAGTGATATTACCAAAGTTATCGCATGATATTACATATGAAAAGTGAACATGTTTCTTAACAGTTAATTTTTTTTTTCATTTATAGGATTTTTTGATAAATTTATTTGAAAACTGTGCAGTATCTCGAGAACGGTTCATGTTAGCGTTCTAAAGTTTATGTCAATCGTTTTCTAAGGAAACATTACATAAGAAATGTGTATTAGCGTAACTTTATTAAAGGTTTTAATGTTTTGATGATTTTTTCAAAATTTCACTCGAAAATTTAGGGGGGTTCTGAACATTCGATTGTGTTTTAACACAATAGGCTTCCAGTATTCACGGATTGTGATTTTTGTACCAAATTTCATTCGAATCGCTCCATTTTCTCGTGAGATATCGTCTCCACAGTCTCACTGACACACACACACACAGACATCACCTCAAAAATGTTCGAATCGTGATCAGGGATGCTTGAAACGTGCTCTCCGTCACAATACTTTCCTTATACATTATGTATATAAGGAAAATTGCAATAAGAAAGCAGAAGGAAAATGTTTCCAGAAATTATGTAATGTAAAATGTGGTTATTAGTTTGGGAACAGATGTACTTTAAGTATTAAAGTTTATATTACAAACTTTTAATAAATTATAAAATTAGATATATAACCGTTTTAATTTTTTTATTTTACATTTCATTAAAACGAAATACATATTTTGAATTCTATTTCAACAGGGCGACAGTTTCTAGACAGACAAAAAATAAATGTAAAACTATAGCTTTACATTTATTTAGCAGGAATGAAGTGATCAATTAAGTAGCTGTTTAATTAATCACTTCATTCCTGCTCAAATGGTCTTTCATGAACGTCAAATATACTCATTAAACTTCGTGATATTTTTAATATTAAATTTCAGAGTATATTTGTTAATTCATATATTACTTTCCTTATATATGGAATGTATAAGGAAAGTATTGTTACGGGGTCGAAAATTCGAGTTCAAGTTTTATATTCGAGCAAATAGACATTTCTTATGTAATTTTTCCTTAAAAAACGATTGACATAAACTTTAGAACGCTAGCATGAACCGTTCTCTAGATGTTGTACATTTTTCAAATAAATATATAAAAAAATCCCATAAATTAAAAAAAATATTAACTGTTGAGAAACATGTTCACTTTACTTCATATGTAATATCATGCGATAAATTTGGTGACACCATTCTTGTGGAACTAGCTAGTTCCATTCATGAGAAAAGATAGAGAAATACTTTTGTGTTTGAGCGCCAATAGTCATTTATCTGCTATAAGAATAACTTATTTCTCCGTCCATAATGCTTGGCGAGATTTTGGCGACAAATTTGGCAGAATTTCGCCAACTTGGCGACTATTTTAAATGTTGCCAAATTAAAGGAAATCTCGCCATATGGATAAAAATGAAGCTAAATCAATAAAAATGACGACTTATTGACGAAAATGAAATATCTTAGAAATAATATAAATATCTACTTTAAGAATAACCTATCTTTTTTTACTGTAAAAGTAGGAAATTCATTGCATTATATAAGGAAAGTCATGTGCTGCCCACATCAGATTTTTTCATATGTAAGAAATGATGCATAGCAGTAGGATTAATTATTTAAGTGGTTATTAAGCAAATAAAAGTAAGTTATGAAACATTTTGTTATCTTGAATGCTTTATTCTATGTTACTATATACATTTAAAAATACATAATCTAAATATCTTTTCATTTTACACATTTAGCGAGTAACGTATAAAGCGAACATTTTACCGTGAGCCAAGATATCTCGATACTACCGTAGTCGACTGCCATAAAAAAAATGATTCACATAATTCTACTTATGGCTTTCTATATTTAGCTTATTTAATTATTTTCTATTTTATTTTTATCAAATGAATTATGATAATTGCATCATAATCCATCTATTTCTCTCAGATAAAAACAAAATTTTTAAATAGTATATCTGATGGGGCAACCACTACTTGAAGAGTCCAATTCGACTATAATAGCTTGCAATTTCGTCTCAGTAACTAGATAACGATAGATCGTCTGCTAGCCAGTTCGAAGATTCAGGGTTCAATTCCCGATTGAAGAATCAAGGTTCTTTACAATGGCGCCCAAAAAAATCAACCCTGTAGGTTAGTGCAAAGATGTCGGCAGTCTGAAGACTCCAGACGGCGCGACTCACATAGTGGGTTTAGAATAGCTAGCTGCACGCCCGAGAAAGAATACCTCCTGCACTCAGGAGGCATCCAAGGTCTACCATCCCGCCAAATGAACATTCATTTAGGTCTAAAAAGATAACAATTGATGAAAAACATTGTGGTAAAACAGACAGTTTTACATTACATTTGAACTTGACAAGTACGTCCATTTTTCAAAAATGGGAAAAAGGGTTATTGAGAATATAGATAAAAAGATCATTGAAAAATAAAATTGAGAGTGAGGTATATTTCAACATAATGAAAAATAGATTAAAATGAAAGAAAATAATAAAATTTTAAAAGTGAAATTTAGAAAATATATAAAAAAAGAAAATATATGGGAAAGGAAAGGAATTTAGGAATATGGAAAACAAAAACAGAAATTTAAGTAATTTAGGATAAAATTTAGAAAAGAAAATTTAAAAAAATACATATAAAAAAGATCAAAAAAAAAAAAAAAAGAACCGAGAAAATAGAAGCAGTTAACGTAGCTTTTCCTCGCCCGACTAGCACGGGTCCAGTAGTCTCTGGGATATTGTGAGCCGATTTCAAATCGGAAAGACAAAGAACACGCACGAGGCTAACCTTAGGTAAAAATAGCAAGGGTAGTTAGTCAGACTGTTAGTTGCACGCCAATATGACATTAGAGGGTGGAGAATAAATAGTCCACTTCGAGTATAAGAACTTGCAATTTCGTCCCAGTAGCTCAACGGCAGAGCTTCGACTGGCCAGTTCGATGATCCCGGGTTTGATTCCCGGTTGAGGCAACAAGGTTCTTTACATACTTCGCCTGTATTCTGTAACTGCGTGTGAATGGTAATTCAGGGATTCCGTGTGAAAATGTGATCTCGAAACTCCATGGTTATAAGTACCAGAATCCTGGGACTTCAGGATGTAGCCCAATTATTTTTATTGATGAAATATGGTACTTTCTTGTTTGCTCTTTTCTGTAAAAATTGCTGTATAAAACTCGGCAGTGGCTCAAACCCGATGGAGCCGAAATGGTTTTACATAAGATCTTTCTTTGTCTTCTTCAGACATTTTAAAAGCATCTCAAAACATTCAAATATCGACATTAGAACCAGTTTTTCAAAATAGTTTTAAATATTGATATATCAAAATTATAACCGGTATATTTCGCAAAATTAAAACCTGGTCTCAAATCCAATTATATATAATTGTAGTGCTTTTAAAGGGCTATAAGTTATTCACAAACTGTTCATAGCTTTTAATTTCCGCTCATATTTCAGCCGAATATCCTGACCATAGACTCCACGCCAAAATAGTTTTAAATATTGATATATCAAAATTATAACCGGTATATTTCGCAAAATTAAAACCTGGTCCCAAATCCAATTATATATAATTGTAGTGCTTTTAAAGGGCTATAAGTTATTCACAAACTGCTCATAGCTTTTAATTTCCGCTCATATTTCAGCCGAATATCCTGACCATAGACTCCACGCCAAAATAACAAATCGTTTTACTATTTTACTCTGTGGCGTATAAACTAAACGTATACAATATCTATGACGAGATTTAAGGTTCGGGTGAATCTATAAACTTGCCTGGTGGCCCATATAAGGATTTTATACATCCATCTTTTCTCTTTAATCCTCATCAATCATTAAAGATCTTTAAAATTCCCAAGTTCATTTCCCTTCTTAATTTCTTTGAAACGAAACAAAATATCTTGTGTTTGTACACCTATATTTAACCAAGAAAGAAACGCATTGAGCTGCAACACTCATGACATTTAAATGTTGCAACTCTCCTTCCCACTAGAAAACTTTTACAGGTCAAAATATTAGAATATCAAAATTATAGCCAAGAATAATGGAAACCAAGAATAATTGGAAGCTTACTAAGATAATTAACTAAATCAAAATCATTGTTCAAAATGAAATATCTTGAAGCCTTAAATTTAAGAGAGTCATTAATTATATTTAAACAATTTGGCAAGTACTTACTAGCAGTTGTGGTAAAGGTATTATGTCCACAAGTGACCGTTCTAACACTGAGAGGTGATTTATGGAATTTAGGAACCAAAGTAACATACGGAAATTTATAGCACTTGCAATTAATATTTAATTGTGTATATCATTTTAGCATTTCAGTTTTTAATTTTGATAAACTGATTATTAATAGATTAATAGCATTATTATTAGAAACTTTATCTACATAAATTACGACAAAATGTTGTTACAAAATGTTGTTAAATATATATATATATATATATATATATATATATATATATATATATATATATATATATATATATATATATATATATATATATATATATATATATATATGTGTGTATATATATATATATATATATATATATATATATATATATATATATATATATATATATATATATATATATATATATATATATATATATATATATGTATATATATATATGTGTGTGTATATATATATATATATATATATATATATATATATATATATATATATAATTGAATAATTTTAATTTACTTGTATTATTTATACCAGTGATTGTGATCATATATTGAAATAGTTCTGTATAGCAAAAATGAAAATAAGATGGTCTGAAGTGAACATTTGATATCAATAATGACTATACGACAAGCTTGTAAAGATGTTAGAGAACATTATAAATAAAACATTATAAATAAAACAGGTACTAAATTGGTATAAAATATCCCTTTTTCCTTGTTTTACATATAAGGAATTGAAAAAAAATTACATGTGGTAAGGATTGGTAATTATAATCCCTTAACTGCACCCTTAGATTAAATTATATATATTATATATATATATATAACAATAATAATAATAATAATAGTTTGAAAGTCCAATGAAAGAAAAGTGAGAAGCTGTAACTCGAAAAACCTAACTTGCTAACAAGCCTACAAAATAAATGTATAAATCAGCAAATCTTCAATCAAATGGAAAAAAATACAAATTTCGAATCATCAAGTTAAAGAAAATCATCAGAAATCAATGGTATGGAATCGATAAAAGAAAAACAAATGAAATTCAAGCATTAATGCTATACATGTGGACAAGGGCTAGGTCTAAATCATGGATTTGTTCACATGGATATATATATATATATATATATATATATATATATATATATATATATATATATTTAATAACTTAATAACATTGAATTTAATTTTTTATATTTAATGGTACACTATTTTCGAAAAACGGGTAAAAATTGTTTACATATTTGTCTCTTTGCTTCGGAGCAGTAAACGTCCAAAGTGCTCACATTTTCCTAAATACTCCGATTACAGCCAGAAATACCCCAAACATAGATGTTATTCACATCAAAACAATGTCATCATTTTAGCGGGTCAACATACATCAGAATTCCAAATGAAATTGCAAAACTTCGTTGAAGCAATAGAGTAAACAATTCAAAGTAAAATATGAACAGATATTCTCGTGAAAAACTGGAGTCAAATTCGTGGATGACGCTTTTCACTTTAACTATTGTGTAAGACTTATTGCACATATAAAAAGATTAATAAATATTATAATAATAATATATATTATCTTAACTTTTATCGTAATTAAAAAAATTTTAAGGCTAATATCCTTTTTACGGGAAATTTATTTTCACACATTGGTGAGAGTGAAATTATTGACTAAAATATACATCTGTGAGTGTGTGTGTATGAGACTCAAAAACCAATGTACAGACCGCTATCAAATTTTAAAGGTAGATACGATATACAAAATACTAGAAGTATTTTTTTATTTATTCTTCGAATTTTTTAATTAATGTTTAGTAATCCAGTACGTCCCATGATTAAATCTCACATTATTCAAATAAGTCTTGGAACAAGGATTGTAGTATAGGAGAAATGAATAATTTGAACAACGTTATAGATATTGTTTAATGGTTTCAAAATAGTATATATATTAATGCAGATCGGACAAATAATTCCATTTCATTGACGTAGCAGACCAGTTTCAAACTTGATTATTTTTCTTTTTAATAATTTTTACAGAAAAATTTAAAATGATAACCTGAAAATGAAAGCAAAAAAAGATGTATTTTTGTATTCTAATGATGATTATGATAGTTTACCTAAACAATATTGAATATGAATGCATAAGAAAATTAAGTGCAATTCCAGATATATTTTTACTATACACGAATAATAATTCATGATATTCATTTATTCAATAAATAATTATTATTGCAATGTAACTCCAGATATAATTTTACCATACACGAATAATAATTAATGACATTAATTTATCCAATAAATAATTATTATTGCAATGTAAATCCAGATATATTTTTAATACACAAGAATAATAATCAGTGACATTAATTTATTCAATAAATAATTATTATTGCAGTGCAAAATCCAGATATATTTTTACTGAACGCAAGTAATAATTAATGACATTGATTTATTCAATAAATAATTATTAGTGCAGTGTAACTCCAGATATATTTTCACTGCACACGAATAATAATTAATGGCATTAATTAATTCAATAAATAATTATTATTGCATTCAAAGCATAATAATTGAGTTGATAATTATAAGCCTAATTTATTGAATCTATGCAATAAATACAATTTGTGTAGCAAGTAAATTTCGTAATATTATTGGTGAGTGGATGCAGTATAAGAATCTATCTGGGAGCCCTCACCTGCTTTTGTGGCTGGCCTATGTAATTAAGTATAAGGATATTTCAGTATTGTATTTCAGTACATGTATTAAAACGATATAGTATTATCATTTAAATACATATAGATACTATTGGGAAATAAATTAAAACGTTAAGAGCATAAAATTTAGCTTACAAATGAATTATATTAGAACCTAAAATACCGAGGGATCCCAGGGTTGAAAAAATATTCAATTCCTCTTCCGAAAGTAAATGAATTTCTGTACTGCAAACTGACACTAAATATGAAATGGCGCAACAACTGGAGTAAAAGCAAAAGAGTATGACCAAATAGAATAAAAAATTATTTTAAAATGTTTTACACATTTAAAAATACCATCCGGTTTGCTATATAATGAAAGTTTTGCTAGTTTTAACTATATTAGAATAAAATTTGATGCAATACTTTTCGTAATCACAAAAAAATTTATTGTTATATAAAGCGTCTTATATCAAACGTATTGCTTCAAACGTATTGCTATCAAACGTATTGCTGTTAATTGTATTTCTTATAATGGAATCCTTTTATAGCATCCAATACTGGTGTCCTAAATGCCAGTATTCCAGTCTAACTTTTTCGACGCTTTAATACCGGTATCAATAAAAATATACTGGTATTTAGATATTACCAGTTTTTCATATTTATTAAATTGTTAGATTAAAAATGTAATACTACTCTTTACTCCTTTATTTTCGTTATTTTTAGCGTTCTATATATAACAATAGAAATTAGTGTTATTCCCTGCATCGTTTTGTTGAAGCTCTCATTTTTTCATGCGCTTAATAAACATATGCTAATTTCGAATTATATTCTCAATTAATTTTGATGTTTTGAATTTGAAAACTGAAGAAACCGAAATATGTTTCAGGCATTTTTATTTCTATTTTCCATTAATTTATCATATTAATGTCTATAATATTTTTACCTTACCGTGTAAATAACTTACTTTTGAAATATGTTTGAAATTCAATTCTTTTAGTTGAAAATTATTAATTTTTTTTTAAATTTTTATCAAGCACTTTTCTTATACCATATATTTCAAATAATTTGCATATTACTTTATGTGATGGACCAAGTTTATCAAATTATTATTTTTTTCTTTTTTGCATGGTGTAATTTTTAATTACACTTTTTTAGGAGGCGGAGTTTAGTTGATAACTTATTTTTTAGGAGTAGAGACGGGATTAACGTCACTATTATTATCTTGTTGCATTTAGATTTTTCATATTATTGTTGATCTGGGCATTTTCATATTTAATTAGATAAGTGAAAAGGCATTTTCACAACCTTTTATTTAACTTGATCTGGTGTGTCTGTCAGTGAGATTCAAATATTTGAGACCCTAACTAACCAGGTTCCACTATTCATAGTAAGCATGAAATTGGATAGGTCATTATCTTTTGTGGTACATTTTAGTTCTTTGGATTTTGTATCTTATCGGGCCCACAATATGAATGTACTCGTTTTGGGGGGAGTAACTCGAAAACAGGAGCAACTAGAAAGTCTAAATTGGGTATGTCCCTATCTTTTGTTGTATATTTTAATTCTTTAGATTTGGAACCCTATTCTACTAGCCCTTTCTGGTCCCGTTTTAGGAATATTCGCGTTTTAAGGAAATAACTTGAGATCCGAAGTAGCTAAAACGTTCCTATTTGACATATCGCTGGCTTTCATGGTATATTTTAACGTTTTGTTTTTTTGGACCTTACCAGCTCATCCAGCCCTGGTCCCGTAATAAGAATGTACTCATTTTTGGGAAAATAACTGGAGAAACGGAACAGCAAGAAAGTCGAAATTAGATATATATTTACCTTTCATGCATTTAAGTTACATGTATTTTAATAAAAACATTTTTTCGTTCATTTAAGTTAGATACAAATACTAATAGGGGGTACTTTAAAAAACAAATGTTTTTACTTTTACTTGTTTTTAAATGAAGTAACAGTATAAACCTTGCTATCTTATATATTCTTTATATCGCTATCTTATATATTCTTTATATCGCTATCTTATATAATCTTTATATCGCTATCTTATATATTCTTTATATCGCTACCTTATATATTCTTTATATCGCTATCTTATATATCCTTTATATCGCTATCTTATATATTCTTTATATCGCTACCTTATATATTCTTTATATCGCTATCTTATATATTCTTTATACCGCTATCTTATATATTGCTATCTTATATATCGCTACCTTATATAATCTTTATATCGCTATCTTATTATATTCTTTATACCGCTATCTTATATATTCTTTATACCGCTATCTTATATATTCTTTATATCGCTATATTATATATCTTTCTTTAAATATTCTCTAGTTGTTCCAATAGCAAAACTTTTGATATTTAAAAATCCAGAAATACCAGTTTTTCACAATGCCAACACGGACTGCGAAAAATAAAAATAAAGGTTTTCAATTTTGTCTCAGAATTGAATGCATTACCATACATTATAAAGCATCTTATACAATGCATATTTTCTTATATTACTTACATTTCTTATATAATTTTCATGTACCATACGGCTTATTTTCAACATACAACGCCATGTTTGTTAAAAAGAAAAAGTACTTACTTAAGCCGTCAAATTTCCTGATGATGCTGTCAATGAAGATATTCTGTGGTGCCACATGTCCACGTTTTACCGGCATCTTCGCTCGTACTGGTCACCGTTACAGTAAAGCTCGCTGCACGTGGGAATCCAAAGAATGCATTTCCGGTCAATGGAATATCCTCGATTCGTGAAAATGTAATAAAAGAAGGCAAAATTGGTGCGTTGTATGTATCTACTTATCCACAAATCTGTCCTTAGAAAAGAACTTCTACTTTCATCTCAACATCTACTGCAAAAGTCGAACTTTTGTTATTAAATTATGTACTCCACTATTCTTATTCGAACATATCTGTTTATTCTAAAGTGTTTTATATATATATATATTTTTTTTTTATTTACAAAAATTTGTGCAATCTGTATCTTAGCTCTTCAGCAGCTTTAGAAAAGACCTGCAGCGTGCATTAAAATATATTCCATAATTGCAATTTCTGTAAATTTCGCTAAAGATCTCAATCTAATCTTACGTGCGGCTGTGCACTCAAAAAATATTAATGAGAAATTCATCTTCATCTAAATGGCGTTTCACTACACATATCAAGACAAGATTTTGCTTCAAAAATATATCACAAATGTACAGAAATGTGTGTGATGTAGAAGGCCAGCGTGGTGTAGCACAGAAAATTGATCCTGTGTTCCATGTTCTCCCAAAGATAATAATTCAAAATACCTGCATGGTTAGAGTGCATCTATAAAATTCTGAGGTGCTCGTATCAAACGTTTATAAAAGTTCACTAACTTCTCTATTCAGTCACATTTGGAATGCGTTCCGGTTAAAAAGATCCTAACTAAATTCACAAATCCCCATGTATATTTTATCGTCTGCTGACAGCATCGTGTGTATTTCTCAAGAGGTTGTCTTACACACGTTGGTTTCCCACTGAGTCAGAGACGGAATTGTCAACGCCGGGAAACCATCTGCGAAAAAAGCAACTTCTGCGCCTCGACGCAGCGCAGCAATCGATTCGGTGGAATATTCCACGAGGTTTCCTCTTCCCATCACAACATTAAATATTCTACCTTAGACTTGTTTATTTAGATGTATGAATCAACGAAAACAAATCCCGCCCAAATATCGATTTTTTAATTGATTTTAAAATAAATCGAAAGCACTCGAGAGCATATTTTACCCCTCTTCATATTTTAGAGTCACTTCATAAGCGTCAGTTATTTACAGGGATCCATCCCTGTACGTGTTTTCAGAGAAATTTGCGGGCATTCCGAAACGGAGGCGCAAGAGGAGTCTTGGAGATCCGTTGCTTGCCAGCGCCATCTGTCGTAAAATCCCGAGACTATAAACGCTCTCCTGTAATGTATGTACTGGAATGTGTAATGATTGTATGTGATGGTGTTGTGGTTAATTTTACTTCTGAGATAACGCGGTATATAATTACTATACCGATAACTATATTCTTTTAGTTTTTTTGTGGATTTAAGTAGCCACATGCTTCTCAAATATGAGAAACGTTTTCATTATACCCTATGCGTTGCAATTCAGAGAAGTTAAATATTTTCTATCACACAAAGTTGGGAAAAAACGATTTTGTTTTTAATGAAAAACCGTGGTTTAAAATCGAAAAAGTGATTTTAACAAAAACAAGAACGATCAGTCATGCTTAAAGCATTGATTATGAAACACTTTCCAACTTCAATGCAATTTTATTTAAACATCTCTAAAATGCAATACATTCCTCGGTAATATTTTAAAAATTATCACAATACTGCAATTATTTACTATATTTGAAAACTTAAACATTCATCGAAAAAAATGAACTTCATTCAAATGACGGCATTGAAATATAAATTGCCTGGTTTAAACATATCTAAAATGCGATACATTCCTTGGTAATAATTTTAGAATTATCATAATACTACGATAATTTATTATATTTTAAAACTTCATCGAAAACAACTGAAATTCATTCAAATGACGTCATAGAAAAAATAACACGCCTGGCGCTCTCTATAAAAGCAGCATTTCATTCATAAATAATTTCCCATTCATTTCATTCATATCAGCTATGCAGACTCTATGTGCTAAATAATTTTACGTTAAAGAAATACAGTAATTCTTATACAATTCATTCTGCATATTTTGCTGTTTACACTTTACATAAGTGAAAAATAGCCTTCGTTGTAGAAATAATCAAATTTGGATGATCATTTAAACTCAAATATATTGTAATTGCGTTGTTTCAGTATGTAGATGCACGGAATTTAAGCAAAAATAAAGTGGTTTTAGGACGGATACAACACTCAATATGAATTAAAAAGAACTTTAAAAATCACGATTTTGAGACAAGATGGATGCCATATATCATTTTGAAGTGGGTCACGTGATTTTTTCATATCATGGTCATGTGATCGCTTCATATAAGAGGTGTAATTATTATTTTAATTTTTATTTAAAAAACTACTGAATATATTTCGCTGAATTCTTTTTTATATATTTTATGGAACAATTTGAATATTACCTAAAATTTTCGAAGCAATTTGTGAATTTTAAATCCGCTTAAAAATATTTGAAAAATTAGGTCCCATAGGGTTCAATGTAC
Source organism: Amaurobius ferox (assembly GCA_951213105.1). Taxonomy (NCBI): domain Eukaryota; kingdom Metazoa; phylum Arthropoda; class Arachnida; order Araneae; family Amaurobiidae; genus Amaurobius; species Amaurobius ferox. Next base: position 122,714,319 of record OX578140.1, read on the forward strand.
AGTAAAACCTGTAAAGTGGGACACCTCTGTAAGTTGGACACCTGTTTGTCTTGGACACAATTCGGTGGAACCGAGCGAATTCCTATGTTTTAACATGTATATAATACTGTCTAACTTGGACTGTTAATACTGTCTAACTGTCTATCTTGAAAGTTGGACGCTGTTTACATTACTAAGATGGACAAGTTCCTTGAAATTGGCGTTTGCATAAAGGAAGTATCCTACCTCTTTTGACCTTCCTTATATATCCCCAGGAATTATCTTTTGTTGTTGATCCCCAGAAGTATTCTTTTGTTGTTGTTATCACTTATAGGAAGCTCTTATCTGCCCACATTTCTTTCTTATTGTTGCTAAGGTGCCGTTCCTCCCCACCATTCCATAGCCCTCAATTATGCATCACAACCTTTTTGTTATCAGTTTATTTACACACACACAACACACTTGATTGGACATTTATAGCTTCCCTACCCCATCCCATGTCCAATTAGATTTCTGCATCATCTGAATAAAAAGGTTTCTCTACCTTCAAAAGTCACATTTGTTTCTTAGTGCATTCTGGAAAGGTGACTGTGATTTTAGTGACGTGCACATTAGTTTTTAATAATGAGCAAACTTAATTAGTTGAGCTAACTATTGAAAAGAAAAAAATAATTCTTGATCGCCTAGACAAAGGTGGCAGCTGCAGAACGTTGTCAGAGGAGTTGGGCATATCAAAATCTACTGTTTCCAATATACACAATAAGAGATCTGATATGATGCATGCATGGGAAATGAACTGTTCTGGAACAAGAAAAAGAATCTGTGGAACCCCACATAATGACCTAAATGAGAAAGTGCTTTAATTTTTTCTATGTTGTCGTGGCAAGAACATCCCCATAAGTGGCCCACGTCTTCAGGAAAATGCTAAAGAAATAGCTTCAGAGTTGAAAATGGAGTCATTTTTTGCAAGTAACGGATGATTAGAGTCCTTTCGGAAACGAAACATTATCAGTTTTAAAGTTCTTTGCAGTGAATCAGCTGGTGCTAACATCCACGTTGTAGAAGACTGGAAAAGTAAACTTTTAAGTCTAACATTGGAGTATGGAAACGAAAACATTTTTAATGCTGATGAAACTGGCCTTTTTTATCGGTTGTTGCCTACACGTTCATTGGTGAAAAAAGGTGAAAGATGCAGAGGTGGGAAAAAGTCAAAAGAAAGGATCACAGTCTTGTTGTGCTGCAGCGCTCGAGGAGAAAAGTTGAAGCCTTTGGAAATAGGAAATGCAGCCTACTCTAGATCATTTAAAAATAACAATGTGAAAATAAACAACCTTCCTGTAATATGGAAGCATAACAAGAAAGCCTGGATGACTACCGTAATATTTTCAGGTTGGTTGACTGAAATCAACAAAAAAATGAAGCATGCAAACAGAAAAATTCTGTTATTCATTGACAATGCAACAATTTATGTTAACTTGAAGTTGTCAAACATTACAATACAATTTTTGCCTCCTAATTTAACGAGTGAAGTGCAGCCATTAGACAAAGGGATTATTCAAGCAGTAAAGTTATTGTATAGGAAACAACTAATTCGGAAACTTATCCAGGCTGCAGAAAATTGTGAGAATGCGACAATATTTTTCAAAGAGGTGACAGTCTTAGATGCAGTCCGATGGATTTATGAATCATGGAAAAATGTGTCAGAAAACACGATTGTTAAGTGTTTCAAGCATGCAGGATTTATATGTGATCTCAGCTCTTCCTAGGGTCAAGTGATAGACTGTTTCGAATTGGAGTCACTGGATAAAGAACTAAAGTGCCTTTCTGAAACGTGCAGAAAAGAGTTATCCAATGCTTGTCAAAATGTTGCATTTGACGATATTCTTGAAACCCATGATATTAAATCTCCATGTGTTGCTACATCGAGCAAGAGTGATTACGACAACTTTTCTTCGAAGAAGAGGAAAAAACAGATGTAGAAGAACTTCCTACACACGAAAGTGCAATGCAGTGTGTCAAGAAATTAGAACTGTCTGCTTTTATGCAAAATATGCCAGAACTCATTGAGGCCGTGTTTAATCTGCACCGTAAGATAATAAATATGCATAGCAGAATAGGCACGAAATTGTCATTAAGAAGCACCCAAAATTTGCAAAATAGTAAATCTACTAACATATGCACTAAAACCTCTCAGTAGTGTGCAAGGTTCATGAAGCCTTTTAGTCAAAAGCTATAAAATTTTGAAAGCAAAATAACATTTATATTTAAGGTAAATATTGTTCAACTTTACTTTAAAAAAGATCAATCATGCTTAAAGCATTGATTATGAAACACTTTCCAACTTCAATGCAATTTTATTTAAACATCTCTAAAAGGCAATACATTCCTCGGTAATATTTTAAAACTTATCACAATACTACATTAATTTATTATATTTGAAACTTAAACCTTCATCGAAAAAAATGAACTTCATTCAAATGACGACATTGAAATATAAATTGCCTGGTTTAAACATCTCTAAAATGTTATACATTCCTCGGTAATAATTTTAGAATTATCATAATACTACGATAATTTATTATATTTGAAAACTTCATCGAAAACAACTGAAATTCATTCAAATGACGTCATCGAAAAAATAACACGCCTGGCTCTCTCTATAAAAGCAGCATTTCATTCATAAATAATTTCCCATTCATGTCATTCATCACAATACTATAATAATTTATTTTATTTAAAATTTAAGACCATGGAGCTGCAAGTAATTAAACTCTATGCGTAAATCTTCATCGAAAAATATCGTCCTTCTCTTTGTAAAATCAATGAATATATCATTCATATCAACTATGCAGACTGCATGAACTAAATGATTTTGTGTTAAAGGAATACAGCAATTCTAATACAACTTATTCTACATATTTTCCTGTTTACAATTTACATAGGTGAAAAATAGGCTTCGTTGTAGAAATAATCAAATTTGGATGAACATTTAAACTCAAATATATTGGAATTGCGTTGTTTCAGTATGTAGATGCACAGAATTTATGCAAAAATAAAGGGGTTTTAGGACGGATACAACACTCAATATGAATTAAAAAGAACTTTAAAAATCACGATTTTGAGACAAGATGGATGCCATATATCATTTTGAAGTGGGTCACGTGATCTTTTCAAATCATGGTCACGTGATCGCTTCATATACGAGGTGTTATTATTATTTTAATTTTTATTTAAAAAGCTACTGAATATATTTCGCTGAATTTTTTTTTATATATTTTATGGAACAATTTGAATATTACCTAAAATTTTCGAAGCAATTTGTGAATTCTAAATCCGCTTAAAAAATGTTTGAAAAATTAGGTCCCATAGGGCTCAATGTATTTCATTTTTTCAACCCGAGTTCAATCCAAAACTAATTGGGTGATATTATTCATTTATATTCCCATAGGTCCTACAGACCGTCTGAACAACATACTAAAATTTCATTTTGATTAAGTCATTTTTACGGCGGTTATCGTGCTAACGGACAGACAGACAGACAGACAGAATGAACAAAGTCATAAACAATTTTCAACTTTGTTGTAAAGTGTTAAAAAGACAATGTGCATCTGGAATCAGAGAAAAACAAACTCTTCTGACAGAGTACTTTTCTGAACAATAGAAATGGATTACTGCATCAATATGACAGTATGTGAGTAGCCGTTACATATTACGTATAAAATCATGTGTATGTATTTAGAGTTCCTCCTTCACATTTTAAGTATGTACGCACATACTTAAGTATTTTGTAATAGTAATTACAATATTTAATTAAAACCATTGGCTTATTAGTATTTTCTATATGTCGAAAATCGTTTGATGAAATCGTTTGATGTGCTTCATTGAAGGGGGAAAATGAAATTTCTTCACACTGTCTATGTTGGACACCTGTCTAAGTTGGATGCTTTTAGGGGGAACTGTGAGTGTCCAATTTAGACAGGTTTAACTGTATTTCATTTTTTCAACCCGGGTTCAATCCAAAACTAATTGAGTGATATTATTCATTTATATTCCCATAGGTATTACAAACCGTCTGAACAACATACTAAAATTTCATTTTGATTAAGTCACTTTTAGGGCAGTTATCGTGCTAACGGACAGACTGACAGACAGACAGAATGAACAAAGTCATAAACACTTTTCAACTTTGTTGTAAAATGTTAAAAACATGGTTACAACCAAGGTTAAAACCAATGGAGTTTAAATCTTGTTAATTTTTTTTTTATTTATCATTTTTAAAAATAATTTAATATTTCTTTAAATATTTTTATCTTTTGCTTTTTATTAGAGTTATCGTGAAGAGATTTTTACTTCACAAATCCCCTAACTGAAGTTATTTTAAAGATTTTAAACTTCTGTAGCATTTTCTCGTACACCATTTCATATTACAGTGGCCAGTAGCAAACTTCCTACTAACCAACTAGCCCCAACTTAGAACGATAGATTTTGATACATAGCAAATTTCATGACGATTTTAGAGCTTTAAAACTAAAAAATCTGATGTGGACAGCACATGACTTTCCTTACATAATGCAATGAATTTACAACTTTTACAGTAAAAGAAAAATATGTTATCCTTATAGTAGATATTTATATTCTTTCCAAGTTGGCGACATTCCGCCAAATTCGTCGCCAAAATCTTGCCGAGCGTTATGGATGGAGAAATAAGTTATTCTTATAGTAGATAAAGCAGATAAATGACTATTAACGTTCAAATACAAAAGTATTACTCAAAGTATATTTTCTCATGAATGGAACGAGATCCACGAGAATGATGTCACCAAATTTATCGAATGACATTACATATGAAAAGTGAGCATGTTTCTCAGCAGTTAATATTTTTTTTAATTCATGGGATTTTTTGTTAAATTTATCTGAAAAATGTGCAATATCTCGAGAACGGTTCATGCTAGCGTTCTAAAGTTTATGTCAATCGTTTTCTGAAGAAAAATTACATAAGAAATGTCTATTTGCGTAACTTTATTAACGGTTTTGATTTTTTAATGAATTTTTCAAAATTTCACTCGAAAATTTAGGGGGGTTCTGAACATTCGATTGTGTTTAAAAATAATAGGCTTCCAGTACTCACGGATTGTAATTTTGTACCAAATTTTATTCGATTCGATCCATTCGTTCGTGAGATATCTTCTACACAGACTCACTGACACACACACACAGACATACACATACTTTCACACACAAACACATACTTTCACACACACACACACACAGACACACACACACTTTCACACACTCACACAGACACACACACACTTTCACACACACACGCACACTTTCTCACACACACAAACACACACACACATACTTTCACACACACACAAACACACACATACTTTCACATACACACGCACACACACACACACTTTCACGCACACACACATACTTTCACACACACAGAGAGAGAGAGAGAGAGACATCACATCAAAAATGTTCGATGCGTGATTAGGGATGCTTGAAACGTGCTCTCCCGTCGAAAACTCGAACTCGAATTTTCGACCCAGTCACAATACTTTAATTAGTATAAGAATATTAAAAATATAAAATATTGAGGCATTAACTTGAAATTTATCAAGACCTCAAATACAATCACATCACCTCATAACGAAATCGAAGGTGTCTCAAAATTCCTTTGGAGTATTATATAATATTGTCGTACTAACGTCATAACCAAATTTATTACTTGCCTTATATGCATAATGAATAAGGAAAGTATTGTAACAGGGTCGAAATTTCGAATACGAGTTTTCGACGGAAGAGCACGTTTCAAGCATCCCTGATCACGAATCGAAAATTTTGGAGGTGATGTCTGTGTGTGTGTGTGTGTGTGTGTGTGTGTGCATGTGTGTGTGTCAGTGAGTCTATGGAGACGATATCTCACGAACGAATCGATCGATTCGAATAAAATTTGGTACAAAAATTACAATCCGTGAATACTGGAAGCCTGTCGCTTTTAAACACAATCGAATGCTCAGAACCCTAATAAATTTTCAAGTGAAACTTTGAAAAATCATCAAAAAAACAAAACCTTTAATAATGTTACGCAAAAAGACATTTCTCATGTAATTTTCTCTTAGAAAGCGATTGACATAAACTTTAGAACGCTAGCATGAACCGTTCTCGAGATATTGCACATTTTTCAAATACATTTATCAAAAAATCCCATAAATTAAAAAAAATATTAACTGTTAAGAAACATGTTCACTTTTCATATGTAATACCATGCGATGAATTTGATGACATCATTCTCGTGGATTTAGCTCGTTCCATTTATGAGAAAATATACTTTGGGTAATACTTTTGTATTTGAACGCCAATAGTCATTTATCTGCTGTAAGAATAACTTACTTCTCCTCCCATAACGGTTGGCGAGATTTTGGCAACAAAGTTGGCGGAATGCTGCAAACTTGGCGGCTTTTTAAAAGTTGCCAAATTAACGAAAATCCCGCCAAATGAATAAAAATTACAATAAATCAATGAAAAGGACGACTAATTGACGAAAATTGTTATCTTGGAAAGAATACAAGTATCTACTATAAGAATAACCCTTTTTTTTACTGTAAAAGTAGTAAATTCATTGCATTATATAAGGAAAGTCATGTGCTGCCCACATCATATTTTTTTACTGTAAATGTAGTAAATTTATTGCAGTATATAAGAAAAGTCATGTGCTCTCCACATCAGATTTTTTTTTTAATCACTTAGAAGAAATATTCGTAGTAACGAGTCTCCACGAGTTTTTTGTATCAACATTTTATACAAAGATTCATATAAAATATTACTTGCCCTACAAAGACAAACAGAAACGTATTTGTATAAACAGGTATTATTATAGAGTCGAAAATTCGATTTCAAGTTTTAGATAGATTTCCATTTTGATGTGAATAAATATATGGTTGGAAAATCTCTGGCTAAAATTGGATCCATGAAAAATACAAACATTTTGGATGCTTATATCTCCAAATGTAATACATAAAAATATAAGCAATTTCACTTGTTTTTGTCGAAAGTATGGTAATTGTAATAAATGGTATGAATACGTGTATGGTAAGTGTAATTGAACTTAGGGCTTCTAAAGTTTTAATATTTTGAATGTTTTTAGAAAAATCTAAGAAGTTTTTGTTTCGACAAGTTTTTAAACTTTGTTTACCTTCGCTCGAAATATCTTCTAAACTATAAATGATAGATAAAAACAGGGAGTGACTAAAAAGGTTCTGTAGGAAGTTCAGTTTCCAAGGATTCTTTTTTACAAAGAAGCTACAGTTTTTGAGGAACCGTCTTGTCAAGTGAAAGAAGGTTGAGAATTTTCCTTTTTTAAAGCTTATATCTTATAAATCTAAAAATCTGATGTGGGCAGCACATGACTTTCCCTGCAGAGTCAAATTCATATTTTCTTTATTTCTTTAATAATTCGTTAGTTTATTGCACCAAATAACACTAAATTTGCATTTTTAATTCGATTTTGGTTTTATTTGGTAATTGGACATTTTCCCGATAGCGGCGTAACAAAAATGCAAGAAATTTCAAATATCTTGAGAACGGTTAGTCCTAAAGTATAATGGAGTGTGTTATATTCTTTTCCTCGTCAAAAGTTGTGTATAAAACAAAAATTCATTTAATATATTTGACCATATATATTCTTTTTTTTTTATTTTGGCGATTTTTGCGGGCCATTTCGTAAAAAAGGCAGATTGTTCTTCTCCGAATCATACCAAAATCGAATCAGCACCAGAGTATCCCACAAGTAACTTATCTACCAATTTTTGTGAAATTGGGTCAATTAGTATTTTAGCTAGTATGGATACATGAAATTTTTACGGGCCATTTTCTAAAAAAAAAGCAGGTTGTTCTTTTCTGAATCGTATCAAAATCTAATCAGCACCAGGGTCGACCACAAGCGACTTATCTACCAAATTTTATGAAATTTAGTCGATTAGTTGAGTTATTTAGTCGATTAGTTGAGAGTGGAAATATACAACTTTTGCAGGCCATTTCGTAAAAAAAGCAGGTTGTTCTTTTCCGAATCGTACCAAAATCTAACCAGCACCAGGGTCGATCACAAGTGCCTTATCTACCAAATTTTATGAAATTTAGAGTAGAAATATACAATTTTTGCGGGCCATTTCATAAAAAAATGCAGGTTGTTCTTTCCCGAATCGTACCAAAATCTAATCAGCACCAGAGTCGACCATAAGTGACTTATCTACCAAATTTTATGAAATTTAGTCTATTAGTTGAGTTAGAGTGGAAATATACAATTTTTGTGGCCATTTCGTAAAAAAAGGCAGGTTGTTCTTTTCCGAATCGTACCAACATCTAATCAGCACCAGGGTCGACCATAAGTGACTTATCTACCAAATTTTATGAAATTTAGTCGATTAGTTGAGTTAGAGTGGAAATATACAATTTTTGCGGCCATTTCGTAAAAAAAGGCTGGTTGTTCTTTTCCGAATCGTACCAACATCTAATCAGCACCAGGGTCGACCATAAGTGACTTATCTACCAAATTTAATGAAATTTAGTCGATTAGTTGAGTTAGAGTGGAAGTATACAATTTTCGCGGGCCATTTCGTAAGAAAAGGCAGGTTCTTCTTTTCCGAATCGTATCAAAATTCAATCAGCACCAGGGTGACCTACAAGTGACGTATATACCAAATTTTGTAAAATTTGATCAATTAGTTTTTCAGTTACAGTGGATAAAGGCAATTTTTTAGGGTTATTTCGCAAAAAAAGGCAGGTTGGTTTATTCCGAATAGTACCCAAAACTAATCAGCACCAGGGTCACATACAAGTGACTTACCTACCGAATTTTATGAACTTCGGTCCATTAGTTTTTGAGTTAAAGTGGATACATACATTGCACAGACAGACAGAGACACAGACAGATAGCCAGACATACACACACACAGACGTCACGCTAAAAATAGTTTTTTCGCACTCTAGAGGTCTCGAAACGTGTAGATCCATCGAAAACTCGAGTTGTGATTTTCAACATGATTCCAATACTTTCCCTATACATTACCATGTATTGCAGGGAAAGTAAAAATCTGACGTGGGCACCACATGACTTTCCCCTGCAGGCTCAAATTCATATTTTCTGTATTTCTTTAATAATTCATTAGATTGAGTTTAATTGAACCAAATAACACTATATTTCAATTTTTAATTCAATTTTTGTTTTTATTTGTTAATTGGACATTTTTCCGAAATCGGCGTAACAAAAATGCAAGAAATCTCAAATACCTTGAGAACGGTTAGTCCTACAATGGAGTGCGTTATATTATTGTTCTTCTCAAAAATTTCGTATAAAACAAGAATTTAATTGATACATTTGAACATACACTACTTAGTCTTTTTCTCTTAGATTTTGGCGGACCATTTCGTAAAAAAAAGGCAGGTTGTTCTTTTCCGACTCGTACCAAAATCGAATCAGCACCAGAGTATCCCACAAGTAACTTATCTACCAAATTTTGTGAAATTTGGTCAATTAGTATTTTAGCTAGAGTGGATACTTGAAATGTTTGCGGGTCATTTCGTAAAAAAACGCGGGTTCTTCTTTTCCGAATCGTACCAAATTCTAATCAGCACCAAAGTATCCAACAAGTAATTTAATTACCAAATTTTGTGAAATTTGTCGATTAGTATTTTAGCTAGAGCGGATAAATGGAATTTTTACGGGCCATTTCGCAAAAAAAAGCGGGTTCTGTTTTTATGAATCGTACCAAAAACTAATCAGCACCAGGGACACATCCAAGTGACTTACCTACCAAATTTTATGAAATTTGGTCCATTAATTTTTGAGTTAGAGTGGATACATACATTGCACAGACAGACAGACCCATACACACACAGACGTCACGCTAAAAATAGTTTTTTCGTATTCTAGAGGTCTCAAAACGTGTAGATCCGTCGAAAACTCGAGCTGCGATTTTCGACATGATACCAATACTTTACCTATACATTACCATGTATTGCAGGGAAAATAAAAATCTGATGTGGGCAGCACATGACTTTCCCTGCAGACTTATATCCACGTTCTCTTTATTTTAATTAAATTTATTTCACTTGTAATTCAATTTTCGTTCTCATTCGGTAACCGGACTTATTTTCAAAGGTGGCGTAGAGGAAATACGAAAAACTAAAATATCTCGAGAACGGCTGGTCCTAATGTAATGGGGTTGGTCTTATTCTTTTCTTCGCTACAAATTACGTATTAAACAAGCATTTAATGGATATATTTGAGCATGCGTAGTTCTTTAGTTTAGATTTGGACGATTTTTGCGGGCCATTTTGCAAAAAAATGCAGGTTATTTTTTTTTTCGAATCATACCAAAATCAGATGCACCAGAGTGACCCACAAATGACTCATCTGCCGCATTTTGGGAAATTCGGTCCAGTAGTTTTTTAGTTAGAGTGGATAGAAGCTTTTGCGGGCCATTTCGCAAAAATAGGCGGGTTCTTTTATACCGAATCGTACCCAAAAATAATCAGCTCCAGACTCGCCCACAAGTGACTTACCTACCAAATTTTGTGAAATTCGGTCTATTAGTTTTTTAGTTACAGTGGATACAAAATCTGCACAGACAGACACACAGAGAGACAGAGACACAGACAGATAGACAGACAGACACACACACAGACGTTACGCTAAAAATAGTTTTTTCGTATTCTAGAGGTCTCGAAACGTGTAAATCCGACGAAAACTCGAGTTGGGATTTTCGGCATGATTCCAATACTTTCCCTATATATTACCATGTATTGCAAGGAAAGTAAAAATCTGATGTGGGCAGCACATGACCTTCCCTGCAGACTTATATTCACGTTCTCTTTACTTTAATTACATTTAATTCACTTTTAATTCAATTTTCGTTCTCATTTGAAAACTGGACTTATTTTCAAAAATGGTGTAGGAAAAATACGAAAAACTAAAATATTTCGAGAACGGCTAGACCTAGTGTAATGGGGTTGGTCTTATTATTTTCTTCGCTAAAAATTACGTCGCATGATCGTCCAAATGCTGAAACGGAATTTCGGCGTCGTTGACCAGGCATCTATTCAACAACGTGTGTCTTCTAAAATGAAAAACAGCTCTGAAAACGGGTTTCTGTAGGCGACAGACAGTAACAACTGTTGGATCATTTGCGGTTTCCATCCCTTTTATCCTGCACTCTAATCACGTGACCTATTTGCATTTCAGATCATTTGCATACATCGGCCGGCTGCGTTTGTCTCGTAATTTACATAATTAAACGGCCAAAGCTTCGCGGTGTTGCATTTTCTATGTCGAGTAGTGTAATTCGTACTGTAATGCTTAGCACGGTCGATCGATGTTGGATGGCCTAAAGCTAAACTTGGGTTTGAACCCGGCTTCGTCGGTCAGGCATCTCTTCAACAACACGTGTTTTCTGAGACGAAAAAAAGCTTATTTTGAAATTAATTTATCGATGCTTTGGGGAGGCGACTTTCTGGTCGAAAATATCCTTCAACAAACAAGAACACCAGTAGGGGATTAGGGAGAGTTCAGCGGCACTTCAGAGGCGGTGAATCCCTATACTTTAACATGGGGAACCCTCCGAGGCCAGAAAATGAGTGCATCAAGAGAGGCGGTGGTAAAGTCCCATGCTTTAACATAGGGGTTCTCAGAAGTCGGTGTGAGGCAGCACAGTTCCATAAGGTGACGTCACAGAAGAGAGTGGAGTTTATGACGTATATTGTTTTTCCCTTTTAAGTGTTAATGTTTTAAAAATTTCGTAAATGTAAGTTTTTTCTTTTTTTTTTTTTCAACAAGTTGGATTTTGAGGGTTGTTGGATTTCTCTATGGGAAATAACATGAATTTTTAAGAAAGTGTCACTTTTAGCGTTTTTTCACAAAAAGTTTCAAAAACGTTAAAAAACAACAAAAATGTACGTTTTTAAAATAAATTGTGGTTTTTAGATTGTTTGAATTCTCTATGGGAAATAACATGGGTTTTCGCACTTTTGTGTATTTTTTGTAAAAAAAATGTGCGTTTTTGCAAAAGTGTTACCAAAAAAGCGTTTTTTGAAAAATGTGACATTTTGCGATTTTTTTTCAAAATGCCGTTTTCTCTATGGGAATTAACATAGGTTTTCGCACTTTTACATTTTTTTTTAAAAAATGTGCGTTTTTGCAAAAGTGTTACCAAAAATGCGTTTTTTGAAAAATGTGACATTTTGCGATTTTTTTCAAAAACACACTTTTTACTTGTAAAAACTAAGAAAAACACGTTTTCAAAGTAGCAGAATCGTGTGAATCGGTGTTTTAAAGTAGTAGAATCGCGTGAATTGGTGTTTTAAAGTAGCAGAATCGCGTGAATTGGTATTTTAAAGTAGCAGAATCGCGTGAATTGGTGTTTTAAAGTAGCAGAATCGCATGAATTGATGTTTTAAAGTAGCAGAATCGCGTGAATCGGGTGTATGGGAATCTCGAGAATCTCGGGGGTTTAAGGGGTATGTTTCCCCAATCCTTTCGTCTTGGATTTCAAAATTTAAATGCAGTAATGTCTTTTTAAGAAATTAGATGCTGTTAGAAAAATATATTATTTTTTTATTGTGGTCCCACCTCCACCCGGTGTATAGGATACACCGCCACAATCTCTATTTTTTTCTTTTTTTTCTTTTTTTTTTTCCTTCTTTCTCTTTTTCCTTTTTTTATTTTTTTATTTTAAAATGTCCGTAGGCATAACTTGTAATGCCGTCCTCGAGTAAATATCTTTTGTCATCAATGGGTGACAAAGCCACCTTGTTCTGGCATACAGTGAATAGTTTATGATGGCTACTATCAATTCTAATCTGTTCTTCCATGGTAGGTCTAACACTCAACAGGCATTGTCTATAGTCATTATGTGTAATTTTCCGTGCAACCACATGTGTAGAAACACCTTTAGCTCTTTTCTTTTCTCCAGCAGCTGATAGAATAGAGTACATTTTAGGTCTAAGTCCTATAAACTCTTGAATGGGGGTTGAATTCAGTTCATCTTTAAAATATCCAATACGCTTTTTATTGTCTTCACTGAAGAGGGGATGATCCTTGGGATAGTCAGAAAAATCATACAAGTGTTTATGCTGGTTCACATCTTCATAAATATCAGCAGTTTGGATTTCATAAGCCAATGAATCAGTATCGGTGAAGAGAAGAGAAGCTTTTTCACCATATTGGCTTTTAATATGTTTATAATGAAACTCATACATCAGGAGTTTAGATAACTCCAAGATAGCAAAGCCAACGTATATAGGCCGGTTCATTAAAATGCAATTCCTTACACGTTCAACACCCACCAGATCTTCGCTAAAAATCCTGATAGCTCTAAAAGCTGGAGATGCCACCACCTTCAGGGCCCGCTTTGAAGAATTCACTAGTTCAATATTCACTCGATTTCGAAGATTCTCCATCGTTTTTCCAAACACAGCGTTATTAAGCAATTTAAAAAAGTCTTTCTCAAAATTAGTCTTTGCCTTCCTTCTTTCTTCTGTGTTAAATTGGATGTATTTCTCCAACCAGGGCTTCTGATTAAATTTTAAGGTCTTGTGAATTTTCTTGAGTCTTAAACCTAATGATAGGTATAGCTGAAGGTTCCGATAATGAACAATATAATGTTTCTTGTCATGCAGATTGGGTACCAATTTCGTAGTACTAACAAAATGTCCATGATGTAACTGTTGAACTAGTCGTTCAGCATAGGGGGAGAGCATTTCTCGTTCAATCTTCACCCTTTCAGGGGCTAGAGGGTATTCATTATGATAATCATGTAAGGATTCAGGATACTCCAGATCCACTTCAAATATATAGCCCTCTTGGGTATTATCCTTTAGACTCATTATCCAGAATTCATTCAAATTTTCTGTAGATATCCATTCAAAGCCACCATAGGGCAGTGGTTGAGACATGGCCCAACCATATAGGTTATTAGCATCAAGATAGATAATGTGCTTATCAGGCTTAGAAGAATCGTAATTTTCCAAATAACGATTATTAGCCTCGGATCTACGCTGACTTATCATACATATGCCACCGCGGATTCCACGTTCTATAAACAGTAACATATTTTCATCTGTGAGTAGTTCCAGGGTTTGCTCAGTCATTTTCAAAGAGGCCTGCCAAGCCAGTCCAGGGGCGGTCATCATATGAGCGGCATCCAAATCATAGTTCTTCTTGCAAATTTTTCGAAAATTCTCAAATACATCGGCTAATAGTAGCACATCTGTTTTCACATACAGGTCGTGATATTCTCCCAAGTTCTTTATGTTGAAGGTATCCCATACAGTTTGGGCATGCCGATAATCTTCACTCTTAATATCTTCTCCTTTAATATCATTATGAAATGCAGAAGGGGGAGGGAGTACATTTTCATCAAATTTTTGAAAGGATGTCATATAGCTATAGGGATATACTCCTTTCCTAATAAGAGCATTCTGTTGTACTATATCGGGGAAATGTTCTCTGAGAATATAAAATTCACTCAAGTCTAAATTGGAAACTAGCTTTTTCAGGGAAGCATTCAGAAACTGTAGGCTATCAATAAATTGTAAACAGACACGGGGCCCCTCTTTCTTTGAAATCTCAAAAGATATGTATTTTTCAATATTAGTGGCAATCACATCAATTTTATGGTCTTGCAATTTCCCAAAACTCAGCATAATATGATGAGAGTCATAATTTTTTAAATTATGAAACACTACAGGAATATTAATACTTTGTCTATAGTTAAGATTACAGGCATTATGCAGGGCACCTCTATAGGCTCCAGTCACGTGATTGTGATCACGCACACGATCTGTTTTCAGTTCACGATGGCACACGTTACAATGGGTAGCTCTTTCAAAGTCAACTTCATTCTCTTTAGTCATTCGTAGTGGTTTAACATAACGTAATTTTTCTCCAAGATACTGTTTCTCCATTATCAAGTTGTTAAGAAAATGATTCACAGGGTCGATACCTCGATACACAGTAGCTTGTTTCAGGCATTTTCCATCAGGCCCTATAATAACATAAGCATATCCACAAGGTTCATGAATCGCTAGTCTATGCGTGTAAGATCTAATATTCGAGGGTTTAGTAGTGTCTTCTTTAACGATCAGGGCTTCAAAGTCAGCATAAATGATGAAAGGGATAGAATGCTGATACTGTTTGTTCGTGAATTGGAGATATTTCTGATCTTCCGAGGGCATTTTAATGCGCTGAGGTGCATGTTCTTTGCAATATTGAGCATGATCTTGCAAAAGATCGTCTCTACTGTAACGATGTAAACATCTATAACATATATATTGGGCTCCATTGTGCTTAGTTATATCTCCCAGCAAGCGTGACATATTCCTTATGAGAGTATAGTGTTGCTTATCTTCATCACTAATCAGCAGGAGATTCACACAGTCTTCATCTTCACGTTTGGATATATGCAAAGGAAAAATATCTTCATCTTCGTATCCATATACATATTCGTATATTATTCAATTTTTCAATCTGAGGAATCTTCACAACTGAGATAGGGTATTGAATATCTCCAAGTTTAATGTCATTTTCAAAACTTTTATAATGTGACACTCTTTCAGGCTTATATTCACGGGATATATAGTATTTGTGGGCTAATAGGCACCACACCAGGCATTTCTCGTCATCATTTCGAATATTGAGTAAAGCTTTCTTGGCTGCAAGTTTTGTTGGCAAGGGTATATAGCTAGAAGCCGCAAGAGGCTTATACTTTGCACAGAAAACATCTATCTTTCGCATCTTTTGTAAAGTCCATCCAGAGCCTCGGCTGACAAATTCTTCGAATAACTTCAAGATTTGTGAAAAAGCTTCTTCAGCATTGTTGGGAGGGGTATCATCACGAAGTTCTGTCACAACATCTGTTCTAAAATATGAGCTGGATACCTGTTGGCCATTTGCAACGTCACGAATAAATTGCACATCCGCAATAAGATACCACTTAATAGATCTGTATGCATCAAGTTCGTCTTTTAATATCTTCAATAGCTGAGGGCGAATTTCATCAAAACATAGCATAAGATCCCTCTCTACACTTTCAGTAGGTTCCAGAGTGTGTACAGAGAATACATCTAAACCCTTCTTCTTCTTCGCTGCAATCTTGGGGCGCTTATTAGAAGTTGAGGCTAAAGCAGGAGCTTTTCTCTTTTTAGAACCATGTTCAATACGCTGATGGCGCAGGGCATCACTTTTCTTGCTTAATATAAGTTCACAATGCATGCATTTCACACCATCCTTCAGATGAAATAACAGGTGGCGCTTCAGGTTATCTCGTCTAGTAAACTGTATGGAGCATTGAGTGCATTCAAACACTTTAACGGGAGAATGCATATTCGCATGTCTAGCCAAGTCTTCCTTACGAACAAATGCACGTTCGCATACTTTACATCGATAAGTCAAGGCATCATCGTCAGAATGAATCTTCATATGTCTTGCTAAGGCATCTTTTCTGGAAAAGTGCTTATTACAAGATAAACACATCTGAAATGTATTACATTGTTACCGAGAATAGCGTGTTTATACTAAGGTCTTGTATTTTTTTATCTCTTGCAGGTGTGTTTATCTTGTAATAAGCACTTTTCCAGAAAAGATGCCTTAGCAAGACATATGAAGATTCATTCTGACGATGATGCCTTGACTTATCGATGTAAAGTATGCGAACGTGCATTTGTTCGTAAGGAAGACTTGGCTAGACATGCGAATATGCATTCTCCCGTTAAAGTGTTTGAATGCACTCAATGCTCCATACAGTTTACTAGACGAGATAACCTGAAGCGCCACCTGTTACTTCATCTGAAGGATGGTGTGAAATGCATGCATTGTGAACTTATATTCAGCAAGAAAAGTGATGCCCTGCGCCATCAGCGTATTGAACATGGTTCTAAAAAGAGAAAAGCTCCTGCTTTAGCCTCAACTTCTAATAAGCGCCCCAAGATTGCAGCGAAGAAGAAGAAGGGTTTAGATGTATTCTCTGTACACACTCTGGAACCTACTGAAAGTGTAGAGAGGGATCTTATGCTATGTTTTGATGAAATTCGCCCTCAGCTATTGAAGATATTAAAAGACGAACTTGATGCATACAGATCTATTAAGTGGTATCTTATTGCGGATGTGCAATTTATTCGTGACGTTGCAAATGGCCAACAGGTATCCAGCTCATATTTTAGAACAGATGTTGTGACAGAACTTCGTGATGATACCCCTCCCAACAATGCTGAAGAAGCTTTTTCACAAATCTTGAAGTTATTCGAAGAATTTGTCAGCCGAGGCTCTGGATGGACTTTACAAAAGATGCGAAAGATAGATGTTTTCTGTGCAAAGTATAAGCCTCTTGCGGCTTCTAGCTATATACCCTTGCCAACAAAACTTGCAGCCAAGAAAGCTTTACTCAATATTCGAAATGATGACGAGAAATGCCTGGTGTGGTGCCTATTAGCCCACAAATACTATATATCCCGTGAATATAAGCCTGAAAGAGTGTCACATTATAAAAGTTTTGAAAATGACATTAAACTTGGAGATATTCAATACCCTATCTCAGTTGTGAAGATTCCTCAGATTGAAAAATTGAATAATATACGAATATGTATATGGATACGAAGATGAAGATATTTTTCCTTTGCATATATCCAAACGTGAAGATGAAGACTGTGTGAATCTCCTGCTGATTAGTGATGAAGATAAGCAACACTATACTCTCATAAGGAATATGTCACGCTTGCTGGGAGATATAACTAAGCACAATGGAGCCCAATATATATGTTATAGATGTTTACATCGTTACAGTAGAGACGATCTTTTGCAAGATCATGCTCAATATTGCAAAGAACATGCACCTCAGCGCATTAAAATGCCCTCGGAAGATCAGAAATATCTCCAATTCACGAACAAACAGTATCAGCATTCTATCCCTTTCATCATTTATGCTGACTTTGAAGCCCTGATCGTTAAAGAAGACACTACTAAACCCTCGAATATTAGATCTTACACGCATAGACTAGCGGGGCGCGGTAGCCCATTGGTTAGCGCGCTGGAGTTGCACTCGGTAGGCCCGGGTTCGATTCCAGCCACTGCCAAAACTGCCGCCGTGTTCATGCGGAGTACGATCACGTTAAACATGTGGGTCCGAAAGTCCTTCCGAGAGGTTGGTGGTAGGGGAAGGAGGGTACGGTCCCTGTGGATGCCTCCCCCACTGGGTTCCGGTCTAAATTGGGTGGCACTTCCCGACCGTCCAAACAGTTACCTTACACCTTTCTGGTAGGTCGGACGGTCTGGGTTTCAACAACAACAACGCATAGACTAGCGATTCATGAACCTTGTGGATATGCTTATGTTATTATAGGGCCTGATGGAAAATGCCTGAAACAAGCTACTGTGTATCGAGGTATCGACCCTGTGAATCATTTTCTTAACAACTTGATAATGGAGAAACAGTATCTTGGAGAAAAATTACGTTATGTTAAACCACTACGAATGACTAAAGAGAATGAAGTTGACTTTGAAAGAGCTACCCATTGTAACGTGTGCCATCGTGAACTGAAAACAGATCGTGTGCGTGATCACAATCACGTGACTGGAGCCTATAGAGGTGCCCTGCATAATGCCTGTAATCTTAACTATAGACAAAGTATTAATATTCCTGTAGTGTTTCATAATTTAAAAAATTATGACTCTCATCATATTATGCTGAGTTTTGGGAAATTGCAAGACCATAAAATTGATGTGATTGCCACTAATATTGAAAAATACATATCTTTTGAGATTTCAAAGAAAGAGGGGCCCCGTGTCTGTTTACAATTTATTGATAGCCTACAGTTTCTGAATGCTTCCCTGGAAAAGCTAGTTTCCAATTTAGACTTGAGTGAATTTTATATTCTCAGAGAACATTTCCCCGATATAGTACAACAGAATGCTCTTATTAGGAAAGGAGTATATCCCTATAGCTATATGACATCCTTTCAAAAATTTGATGAAAATGTACTCCCTCCCCCTTCTGCATTTCATAATGATATTAAAGGAGAAGATATTAAGAGTGAAGATTATCGGCATGCCCAAACTGTATGGGATACCTTCAACATAAAGAACTTGGGAGAATATCACGACCTGTATGTGAAAACAGATGTGCTACTATTAGCCGATGTATTTGAGAATTTTCGAAAAATTTGCAAGAAGAACTATGATTTGGATGCCGCTCATATGATGACCGCCCCTGGACTGGCTTGGCAGGCCTCTTTGAAAATGACTGAGCAAACCCTGGAACTACTCACAGATGAAAATATGTTACTGTTTATAGAACGTGGAATCCGCGGTGGCATATGTATGATAAGTCAGCGTAGATCCGAGGCTAATAATCGTTATTTGGAAAATTACGATTCTTCTAAGCCTGATAAGCACATTATCTATCTTGATGCTAATAACCTATATGGTTGGGCCATGTCTCAACCACTGCCCTATGGTGGCTTTGAATGGATATCTACAGAAAATTTGAATGAATTCTGGATAATGAGTCTAAAGGATAATACCCAAGAGGGCTATATATTTGAAGTGGATCTGGAGTATCCTGAATCCTTACATGATTATCATAATGAATACCCTCTAGCCCCTGAAAGGGTGAAGATTGAACGAGAAATGCTCTCCCCCTATGCTGAACGACTAGTTCAACAGTTACATCATGGACATTTTGTTAGTACTACGAAATTGGTACCCAATCTGCATGACAAGAAACATTATATTGTTCACTATCGGAACCTTCAGCTATACCTATCATTAGGTTTAAGACTCAAGAAAATTCACAAGACCTTAAAATTTAATCAGAAGCCCTGGTTGGAGAAATACATCCAATTTAACACAGAAGAAAGAAAGAAGGCAAAGACTAATTTTGAGAAAGACTTTTTTAAATTGCTTAATAACGCTGTGTTTGGAAAAACGATGGAGAATCTTCGAAATCGAGTGAATATTGAACTAGTGAATTCTTCAAAGCGGGCCCTGAAGGTGGTGGCATCTCCAGCTTTTAGAGCTATCAGGATTTTTAGCGAAGATCTGGTGGGTGTTGAACGTGTAAGGAATTGCATTTTAATGAACCGGCCTATATACGTTGGCTTTGCTATCTTGGAGTTATCTAAACTCCTGATGTATGAGTTTCATTATAAACATATTAAAAGCCAATATGGTGAAAAAGCTTCTCTTCTCTTCACCGATACTGATTCATTGGCTTATGAAATCCAAACTGCTGATATTTATGAAGATGTGAACCAGCATAAACACTTGTATGATTTTTCTGACTATCCCAAGGATCATCCCCTCTTCAGTGAAGACAATAAAAAGCGTATTGGATATTTTAAAGATGAACTGAATTCAACCCCCATTCAAGAGTTTATAGGACTTAGACCTAAAATGTACTCTATTCTATCAGCTGCTGGAGAAAAGAAAAGAGCTAAAGGTGTTTCTACACATGTGGTTGCACGGAAAATTACACATAATGACTATAGACAATGCCTGTTGAGTGTTAGACCTACCATGGAAGAACAGATTAGAATTGATAGTAGCCATCATAAACTATTCACTGTATGCCAGAACAAGGTGGCTTTGTCACCCATTGATGACAAAAGATATTTACTCGAGGACGGCATTACAAGTTATGCCTACGGACATTTTAAAATAAAAAAATAAAAAAAGGAAAAAGAGAAAGAAGGAAAAAAAAAAAGAAAAAAAAGAAAAAAATAGAGATTGTGGCGGTGTATCCTATACACCGGGTGGAGGTGGGACCACAATAAAAAAATAATATATTTTTCTAACAGCATCTAATTTCTTAAAAAGACATTACTGCATTTAAATTTTGAAATCCAAGACGAAAGGATTGGGGAAACATACCCCTTAAACCCCCGAGATTCTCGAGATTCCCATACACCCGATTCACGCGATTCTGCTACTTTAAAACATCAATTCATGCGATTCTGCTACTTTAAAACACCAATTCACGCGATTCTGCTACTTTAAAATACCAATTCACGCGATTCTGCTACTTTAAAACACCAATTCACGCGATTCTACTACTTTAAAACACCGATTCACACGATTCTGCTACTTTGAAAACGTGTTTTTCTTAGTTTTTACAAGTAAAAAGTGTGTTTTTGAAAAAAATCGCAAAATGTCACATTTTTCAAAAAACGCATTTTTGGTAACACTTTTGCAAAAACGCACATTTTTTAAAAAAAAATGTAAAAGTGCGAAAACCTATGTTAATTCCCATAGAGAAAACGGCATTTTGAAAAAAAATCGCAAAATGTCACATTTTTCAAAAAACGCTTTTTTGGTAACACTTTTGCAAAAACGCACATTTTTTTTACAAAAAATACACAAAAGTGCGAAAACCCATGTTATTTCCCATAGAGAATTCAAACAATCTAAAAACCACAATTTATTTTAAAAACGTACATTTTTGTTGTTTTTTAACGTTTTTGAAACTTTTTGTGAAAAAACGCTAAAAGTGACACTTTCTTAAAAATTCATGTTATTTCCCATAGAGAAATCCAACAACCCTCAAAATCCAACTTGTTGAAAAAAAAAAAAAAGAAAAAACTTACATTTACGAAATTTTTAAAACATTAACACTTAAAAGGGAAAAACAATATACGTCATAAACTCCACTCTCTTCTGTGACGTCACCTTATGGAACTGTGCTGCCTCACACCGACTTCTGAGAACCCCTATGTTAAAGCATGGGACTTTACCACCGCCTCTCTTGATGCACTCATTTTCTGGCCTCGGAGGGTTCCCCATGTTAAAGTATAGGGATTCACCGCCTCTGAAGTGCCGCTGAACTCTCCCTAATCCCCTACTAACACCCTCATCAGTGCAGTGACAGAGGAGTGGGATAACCTACCTCAAAAGCTGCTGGATAATGTTGTGCAAAGCATGACACTACGTGTAGAATGTTGCATCGCACTCCACGGTGGACATATCCCATACCGACAGCTTTCTCCAAGGTACTTGCTGTCGTTCGTATGTATTTTCCCATTTCTCCGTACACAGCATCTAATGAACACTTTTTTCCTTTCAGATGTTTCAAAACCTTCAGCATTTTCCAGAACAATAAATGATCTTTATTCTAATGTCCGAACAGTGTAACAACAATATTTTATGCTGCTGGGCCTCCACCCCCGCTTAATGTTGTGCTACATTGCAATTTGTGATCCATCCTTAGCAATTGTCCAGCAGTGTAATAACGGGAGGGTTTCACTCGGTTTCTCCTACAATTTATATTTTTGATTTGCACTAATGTTCTTATGTTATAATTTCGCAGTTATTAAAAACCACACATAAAATGTTCTTTTAGACTTACCCCAATAACATTACGTTACTTATATAAACATAAATTATTTTAAACAACCGTATGTTCTACACAATCAAAAGTGTACGACTGTTGTTGTTGCCTGCCCTTCATTGTCTAGCAGCAGCTAGATACTGTCCACAAGTCCTTTAAGACTCTGGAAATCCAGAGAAAGTAAGGGTCTTGAGGTAAAATCGTCTTTCGTGAGCTGCAGACAAGTCGAGTGAAGCCTGCTCGATACTACATCTGCTGCAGATTGAGTAAACCTTATATTCACGACTACAAGAAAGACCCTTTAAGTGGCCACTGACAAATCTGGATACCACCGTCCGATCTTTTCTCTCACAAGTAAGACCAAGGTAACCATCGGGGGCAGTCCGTCTGATACCAGGCATGCGTTGGGGGGACAAGCCATGTCTTTTTATCCAAATTTTTCCTTCTAGAGTAGAGCTCTAAGAAGGTAGGAGAATTATTGGAAGTCAAAGATTCCCCAGTGCCCTTCTTTGCTAGGTTATTAGCAATGTTAGTACTATCCACGTGAGAGGGCAACCACTGAAGGTGCACATCGTGGGACGAAGAAAGGCATTTAAGTTTGCTCAATATAGAAATACTGGTCCTATCTACAACACTCATGCAATTACTCAGAGCTGAATTGAGCTTCTGCTATCGGATAAAATCCATATTTCACCTAAATTACTTTCAGGCAAGATAGCATCAAGCCCCACATCAATAGCTATTAATTCACTTCTGAAGACAGACCATGTGCGATTAAATGTAATCTTAATTACATTTAATCGATTAAATGTAAAGTTAATTAATGAATTACGTAATTTTACGTTTGGGGTGGCAGCATCAGCAACCGTGCCACATAGGAACGCACAAATCTGCCATGAACAAAAAGTTTTTTTTACTTAAAATAACTAAAAACTAATTCGAATTTTAATCCTGAAGTGCCTGTGTACCAAATATCATAACCGTACGACCTTTAGATTTTTCTCTACAGACGACACAAACAGACAGACATCTTCTTTAATTATTATAGATGGTGCAGACGTTTGGACAGATGCCCTAAATAAAGAATAATCCAAAAAACTATCTCTACAAAGGCTTTCCTTGTTGAAAATATCAATAGGTTATCGAACTTCATCAAAAGTATCACTTTGTTCCTTTTTATGTATCTCTCGCTTTTCTTCCTGACCTTTGTTAGTTCCGACTAAGGGGTAATGCTAAGGGGTGGAAGGGTTTCAAAATGAGTGACTTTTGTCTGTCGCGGTAGGGATTTTGATGCGCTTTGCACGTTGCATCTTCTACTCTGCAAATGGACCCAATGGGCTTGCTTGGACCCAATCGACTCACGCTGAACTTCAACCCACTCTTGGGAGCGACCCCATGTTTTCAATCTGTATTTTTATCTATTTCGGCGACTCTTGCTCCGATTTTGGTGCAATTTTCACGTTTTATTTTCTTCTCAGTAATAGACCAACTCCACAAGACGTTGAACTTGGACCCAATTTTGTTAGTTGCTACTTTTGCGCCCACGGAAGAAGGGGCGATAAAAAGAACAGATGTTTTTGCTGCTGTCCCACATAATAGCTCCCCAGACGGCTACACCACGTGTGCTGGTCGTGCGCCTTTCGACAACAAATGCAGAATAGGAACGTTGCCCAGTTCTCCACACACGTATGCGGCAGTCATCAGCACTGAGAGAGAAGCCGAATTTGTCGCTAAAGAGAACATGCTTCAAATCAGACGCTAACCGGGCTCGTTACCAATCCAGACGATTTTGCCATGTTGATGGTCCAGCAACATGGCAAAAGTGAATAAAGCTATGCAAAGTGAAATAAAGCTATGCAAAGTGAAATAAAGCTGCGCAAAGTGAAATAAAGCTATGCAAAGTGAAATAAAGCCTATTGCAAAGTGAAATAAAGCTATGTTTACTGTGCCATAAACATAATTTTAGGGCCCCTGCCATATGCGTAAAGTTGTGTGGGCCAATGGGGCTTCCCCCCCCCCCCTCCCTCCCAATAATTTTCCGAGGTGAGCTGAGCCGTCCCCTCCGATAGGAGGAAGCCAAAGCACTAACTTTTGACATCTCGGCTTGTAGGCCCACTGCGAGTAGGAGGTCTTCCAGAGCACGATCAGAACTTTTGCAATTTGCTTCCCTTTTGTTTCTCTATTCGATGTAAAAGAATACTAATTTATAATTAAAGCAATAATATTCATGAAATTTAAAAGTTTAGAATTTTCAATACTTACAAATCGTAGAACAAACAAAGTGAAACGTAAGGAAATGCTGTATTTATGTTTGTTCATAAATAATATTCGACAATTTACATTAAAATGGGTGATTTAAAAAATTAATATTGGTGTAAATTTCCTTAAAACAAAATTT
This sequence comes from Amaurobius ferox, assembly GCA_951213105.1. Taxonomy (NCBI): domain Eukaryota; kingdom Metazoa; phylum Arthropoda; class Arachnida; order Araneae; family Amaurobiidae; genus Amaurobius; species Amaurobius ferox. The sequence continues at coordinate 122,739,078 of OX578140.1, forward strand.
ATAACTACTCAAATTCACTCTGGAAGCAAAGATGAATGGATTCCATTCAGTTAGTCAGTAATGTTTTAATAAAAGTTTTAAAAAGAAGCCTGGGTATTTATTGCTTAATCAGGCATTTTATTTAAATAATTGTTCAGTACATTCACTTACAGCTAAAGTATGCTGAAGCTAAAATGATTACTCAATACTATATTTTTCTTTGAATATCATAAGATAATCACAAAAAATAAATTCATAATTTAACTTTCAATATGCTTATTTATTTATTTTTTTTTATTTTATTTATTTTTATTGTTGTTGTTGTAAATTGTAAAATGATTTAAAATTAAGTTAAAATGCTAGTTGAATGTCATTCATTAACCTATTCACTATAATCTGTAGAAGTTCAGGTTTTCTAATATGGCACATCTTATGTCCCTTTTTTTACTACCATATATTAACAAATAATAAACAATTTTGCTTAAATATAAAGTTGGAAATACCTCAGGGGCTTTGCAAATTTAATAAAGCTGTATAATAGAACTTTTTGGAATTAATATTTCATTTATATTTCCATTGAATTGAAAATGTAAGAAAGATTAAATAAGCTTTGTATTATTAAAGTAACATTAACTAGTATAATGAAATATGCAATGATAACTTAAAACTGTAAGTTGATTACTTTACTTTTTTCCAAGTAATTTTAACAATTTTCAATAACATAGTAACAGTTTATTCGCTACGTTAAAAAAAATGTGCACAACCTAAATACAAATGACTTCTTAACCCATTCTTTTAAAATTTCAGCATGCTATAACCAATAATAAAAAATATACATGCAATATATTAAGATACTAAATCTTTTACATGCAATTACTTGTCAAACGGTTAAAAATATTCTATTTGATGTATGACATATTACATTTTATATTATCATTTTACTTTCATAACTTTAATGTAGCATTTTTATTGCTACAATTTCTTACTATTGACAATATCTTTAAAAAAGAATGAATTATTTTTATCTATGTAAATAAAATCGAAAATACATCTATCTGTCTGTCTGTGTGTTTATCTATCTCATCATCACGGTAGAACAACTGCATCGAATTTCATGAAAATTTTGTGGGTAGCCTTAAAATAGCCCCACTTAAAATTTAGTTCATGTTTCGAGTTTCTAGGACCTGGGATTATCGAGAAATAAATAAAAATCACACAATTAAACCTTCGACCGTGCTGAAAACACCGGTTCTCATTAGATCACCGAAGTCAAGCAGCATCAGGCGCGGTTAGTACTTGGGCGGGTGACCACCTGGGAACATCGCGTGCTGTTGGCACATTTCGGGTGCGATAGCCCGGTGGTTTGCGCGCTGGATTTGCACGCTGCCACAACTGCCGCCGTGTTCATGCGGAGTACGATCACGTTAAACATGTGAGCGCGTAAGTCCTTCCGAGAGGTTGGTGGTAGGGGAAGGAGAGTACGGTCCCTGTGGATGCCTCCCCCACTGGGTTCCGGTCTAAATTGGGTGGCACTTCCCGGCCGTCCAAACAGTTACCGTACACCTTTCTGGTAGGTCGGACGGTCTGGGTCTCAACAACAACAACAATTAAACCTTCGGGCCAACGGCCCTACGGTGTTGAAAACACCAGTTCTCGTTAGATCACCGAATTCAAGCAGCATCGGGCGCGGTTAGTACTTGGGTGGGTAACCACCTGGGAACACCGCGTGCTGTTGGCACATTTCGGGTGCGATAGCCCGGTGGTTTGCGCGCTGGATTTGCACGCTGCCACAACTGCCGCCGTGTTCATGCGGAGTACGATCACGTTAAACATGTGGGTCCGTCAGTCCTTCCGAGAGGTTGGTGGTAGGGGAAGAAGGGTACGGTTCCTGTGGATGCCTCCCCCACTGGGTTCTGGTCTAAATTGGGTGGCACTTCCCGGCCGACCAAACGGTTACCTTACACCGTTTTGGCAGGTCGGACGGCCTGGGTCCCAACAACAACAACAATTAAACCTTCCATAGAAATAGCATTATGCAGATGATATATTTTCCGCAAATTTATTAAGAAAATTATATCATGATGCTTAGCAACGCAATTAAATCAAATGTATTTATTGGGTAGACGATTTTTATTATTTTTTTCCGATTTAAATAATAAAAAAATTGGTATAAAAGAAAATTTTATAAATGATCGGAATTTCATTTTTAACTAGATTACATCAATTATAGCTTCCAGGTTTAAATATTGCGGGAATTCATATTTCAATTTAATACCTCACATGTTTTATTTTGGCAAAAACTCATGTGTTTAGTCAATTAATTCATATATTGCTTTTAGTCAATTAACTCACATATTGTGCTTAGCCAAATGTTGAAACAGAATAAAAGTGATAATACCATTTTAGCGCTTTCATTTTAGTATATATTGATCCAATTTCATATATATTTTATAATTTGCTTGCAAACGGGTTCAGGATGTTTTATTCTTCAGATCTGCTTGTAAAGATAATTTTGTATAAAAAACACAGAAAGGAGAATTAAATTTAGTAGAATTAAGTGAAAGGAGAATAAAATGAAATATTTTAATAGAATGTTTTGAGTAACAATATCATTCGGAATACTGCTGGAATTTACACATATTTTATATCATGCAATGTCGGGTATATCTGCTATTAACTGTATACTTAAAATTGAAAGTTGTGCATCTGTCTGTCTATTTATCTCAGCACGGTAAAACTCACTCATTTTCTTTTTGTTCGCTGCAAATTCTGAATTTTAAGTTTCTTCTGTTATATAATCAGTACGAAGAACGAGCATACTGCTAGTCTTTTATAAAATATCACAAAGCTAATAACATTATTAAAATTATTTTAACATATTTGCAGGAAACTGAATAAATTATGACAACAAATTAAGTACACTAGGCAAATACAATAAATAACACAAGCAAACCTGATAAAATACATATTTTAAACATTGAATAATTTTAAATACTTAACAATGCTTAATTTTACAAGTGTCTAAGTAGTTCTCTTAATGAGACAACTATAACATTTTAAAACTAGACAAGAAAACTCTAAAAAGTTTGCTGACGTTATAATTAGCAACAAAACAATTTAGAATTCAATTAGCTTTAATTGAAAGAAATTTAGACAAGAAGGAATAATAAAATTTAAATATTTTGAATGGCATATATTTAAAATAATACGTATATTAAATGACACGAGAAGAAAAAAAAAATTATAAGCACTTACTTCTAAGGAACACCTACACTCTATACTATCTTCCCTTACACCTTCTGGTAGGTCGGACGGTCTGGGTCTCAACTCTATAGTATCAATGTATCACGATAAAAGTTATTTTTATCCAATGTATCACGATTTCCATGATTTAATACAAATTTTGCATAAAAAAGTACACAAAACAAAATGTAACATAAAGGAAACGTGACTAAAAAAAAATGCTGACCGTTACATCCACGAGCCAGCTACTCAATGACTTCCTTCTTTGTGTGGGCTAGTGGGGAGAATTTTCCAGAAAAGAAGGTCAGGGGAAATTCCAAGTCCAGCTTTGGGCCTACATACCATGATGCGGTCCACTTTCGGGGGGTTGTGCTCTGGCTTCAGCTATCAGGGGTGCTCAAGAGAAAAATCTGATGGGACGGGTGAGATGGCCAGAAGCAAGGCCACCTAGAATAAACCTTGCCAGAAGCAAGGACTGCAGCACACGATCGACCAAGATGTCGACCATCCAGAAGGAATAGATAGAGGCGGCATGACGTCACAAAGTTGTCTGCAAGATCAGAAGCGAACGTCGCATGGTAAACCCATGATCCAATATGCGACAGGGACGCAATCACGTGACTGGTATCCACTTCGCTCTATGCTTACAGTAAAGCTCGTATTATAAATGCTCATTTCTGTTGGAAAATCTTTTTACCGATATATTGTTTGTAGATGAGTTCCTTGCACATTTAAAATTTGTACTAATCTGCTGTGCGAATGTATTAACCAATACATAAAAGTGAGATTGAATCATCTAGGAAATTGTTTAAATGTGATATTCATGGAATTAAAATTCGAAACAAAAACGAAAAATAATTTTTTGCTAAGGGGCAGTAGTTTCTTTTTGTTGTTGTTGTTGTTGTTGTCGTTTATTGTAAAAATAAATATACTTTGTTGTATTTTGATTTCACAGGTAAAAAAGTAATTATTATGTTGATTTCACAGATGAAAAGTAATTATTAAATCAGAACTGAATTTTTCTCAAATCTTTTAAGATATCTGAGCTGAAAGCTGAAGATTAACTTTTCCTCGAAAAAACCTTTGTTTTTAACACGTCATAAAATATCCTTTGATTACTCCCATGTTTGTTTTTAATATTATGTTTATGAAAAATAAACTCTAGTTTTATGATCCACTAGGAACGAATTAACGCGTAAAGAAAATAATTACCTCGATTTATAGGTTATTGAATTAGCAGACTTGGAAATATAAGGCAGGATTTGTTTCAGAAATTGTTTATTCTTAGACAAAAGTCAATAAAATCCCCCCCCCCCCCCACCTTCTTCCATATTTTTTTTTTTATATTATGTAGCTATGAGCAAAAAATTAAAAAAAAACTTACAAATGCGTCTTTTTAGTAAATATATTTAGTGTTATTAATAACATATTACTTTTCAGTATTTAGAAAGAAAATTGAATAGGGGTTTTTGCCTGATTTTTGGAAGTTCCCCCTATGGGTGGGTTCTGTGACCATGGTCATTGCAGCCTGAGCTAAAAACGCTGGCTAGGTGGTAGAACTAAATGTGTCACTTTCCATAGAGGTTTACAAAATTATGGAATTTTATGGTGTGAATTTCCAACTCAATTAGCTTTATAAAAATAACAAAAAGTGTAACATTTACTTTTAGGTATTTTTACCAATATTAAAAATGTCAACAAATTTCTCTCGAAACCATTTCTGAGTTATATCTTGAGTTCAGAATAAAGTGAACAGTCTGAGGGAGAAATTTCTATGCACGAGACTTCATATAGTATAGTAAACAGGGAATGAATAATGAAAAACTTGACAAATTAATAACAAAACAAAATCCATCCATGTATGCGTACATTTTCTGCACTAAATATGCACAAAAACATTAGGGATTCCAGAAACCCACAACAAAATGATTGGGGGTTCCAAAAGTGTCTCGAACCCACGAACTCGACGAGCTGTAATAAAATATATTTCTGCTGCTATTTTAATAATTTCAACGCCCCATTTTCACAGTCTCCCGAAGACATTGCAGGCCCATCACTGAACGTGATGCTGTACCTTGTATCTGAATCTAACATATGGAATAAAACTTTGTAGCACTATTCCTTATGTTAATCGAATTTATGATTATAAAATAAACATAAATCGCATTTTAGATTCCTATTATCATGAAATCCAACTTCTTCTAATAAATTTCTTTATAATCCAATTTGTTTTAACATAAATGATTCTTTCAAAAATTTAATTGGCTTTTGAATTTTGTAGGAAAGTTTTTTAAGTTAAACTTTAATAATAACTATTCCCTTATAGTATTATAATGTACTTATTTTATTTATCAATAATTTATGTTATGATGAGTACTTATAGTTAGGTTTGGTTTTGCAAAATAAAGTATATTATAAACACTGGAATTTTAAGAAAAAACAGAAGAAAAGAAAATGCAAGTGTTCCGCAAGGAAAGAAAATTTAGAATAATACGCTTTCCGTCCTAACTCGTGGGCGTATATCAATATATGTAGATTGACTTCTGTATTGCTGTACTACTAGCTAACATATTGTTATAGTTTATCTTCATTCTATTAGATGGCAGCACTGATGCCTTAATTTCCATGTTTGAAAAGGTGGTTATTCTTGCACATGCGCACGCATATGTCTCAAGGTATTTTTTATGAAGTAGTCAAACAGGTGAAAGCAAATACCAAATACATTGAGAATTAAGGGTGTAATCTGTCTGCGATGTGTTGGTAGTATATGTGCAACTATGAACGCTGTTTTGTCTTGACTTTGGAATTATATCATGAGGATTTTATCAAACTTTCAGTGTCGACTTCTGCTTATGTCTTGGTGAAATTGTGCTGTGAAAAATGTTGCGATTTTTGAGCAAACGTTTCAGCCGCTCTACACGAGGAGCTAAAAGTCGTGGAAACGACAGCAAAGCTTCTGCCAAACCTGGAAAAAATATTTTACCATGTAAAATAATATTGCTTGACGGTTCCGACATGTCAGTTGATGTACATGTAAGTAATTTACCTTTTAATATCTGATATATTATGTTTTAGTTTTAAAAAGATTCATTGGCTGCATGCTACAGCTTGCTTCAAATTGAATTTTACTAGATATATCTGGTTAATGAAGGACATTATTTCTCACTAAGTCAAATTTCATAAACATCTTTATAGATTTCAGTGAGAAAAAAATATTTTTAAATTTTCCTAGCGTTGTAGATTTGTTTTTTCAATCCCAAAGATGTCTATGAAACAAGAAAATTATTTAACAAACATGTACCAAAACACTGTAATTTAGTACATTTGCATTATTTTGATTAATGATGTCACAAAAATAGATATTGCCAATTTCATTACATTTAAGTACAATTTTTATTAGACATGGTTAGTCTGCAATTTGTCAGAAATGTATATTGGCAAGTTTGTCGTACAAAAATTGTGTTGTGTTATTCCTTGATTTATATATTATAGCTACAGTTATTTTCCCTGCAGTTGAGAAACTTTTCGAAATATAATTTTCCATAATGTTTGTAGTCTAATAACATTTTGTATTTATAAATTCTAAACATTTTTCGCAACTTAAGATTTTTATCAACAACAAATAATTAGTTTTCGAAATACAACTTCATCATTTATAGCTTTGTATAGTAAAATTTTGCTGCCATAAAATTCAATAGAGTATATCTAATATAGTAAGAAATTTTAACTTTATTCACATTAAATTTATTTTTTTTTTCAATGTTAATTTTTTTAAAAGCTCATAATGCCAAATGAAGTAGCATAGCATATAATTCTTAGCTCGATTTTTTGCTTAATCATAATTAAAAGAATTCTTACCTTTAAACAGTGGCAGCTCTTGATGTGGCACATAATAAGTGTTGCATCACTTAAAGTTGGGTTATTATTATTCGGCAAATTTTTTACTCATTTGGTTATTTTTAGATAATATTTGACAATACTTGTATCAGTACACCCATTCCTGAAGTCATGAACTGCCAAAGCTTTTAAGCAATATCATTCAAAGCATTATAATTATTTGAAAATGAAAGATCTATAAATCTCGAAAGGTGTACATTTTCATTTTAATCACCCCAAAATAGTATCTTACAGTGAAGTAAGTCCCTTTACTGTAATCCCAAGCATTTAAGAGTTTTGTTTAAGGTGGGGGAAAATTATGCCCTGCATTGTTGAGTTCAAAGTAAATGTCTACCAGAAAAAATTTAAATTTCTTACTTTTAGGATTAGCTGACGAGTAACAAAATACATAAAATCATGATTCACAGGTAGTGGGGAATGATCTGTTAAACATTTTCATGCTTTTATCCTTCTCTTCATGTATAACTTGAAAGTGTTCATGTAATTTCATACTTTTTTGGAAGTACCTCACCGTTATTTCTTACTATATCCTATTGTTTGTAATATTTGATTTATTTTGTAATAACTATCGGTAACGTAACTACAATTTTGGGGCACCTGTACACACACACACACCTTCCCCCGTCCCAACCCTTTTGGGCTGATTTTATTAAATGTATTTAGAAATAATTTACAACTGATGAATTTAGTTCTTTCTGGAAGAAATAATATACTATTGCATCACATAAATATTTTTTTCCTTTCTTTGTAGAAGCCAACTTGTAATAAGCTATGTCATATTCTTTTTTCTGGCCACTTTAAATTGCCAACAGGCCTCAATCACTTAATCGTAATTGTCGGATAGAATTTATTTTTTAGTCTTTAATAAGTTTTAATTTTGTTGCATGACCTTTCAACAGAAGTGATGGTGGCTGACAGAGTTAATAACTGCAATAATACAGAATACAGATGAACAATCCCTTTTTATCAATTTATATTTGTTAATATTTCTGCAAAATTTTTAATCACCTATAGTTTCAGATCATTTTTCATCAAGGTTTTTAATTAAATTGAATGGTATTCATGAAATATTTACAGCCAATTAGAATTTTATGATATGCCATTTGACAACAAAAGCGAATTTTACAAATATATTGAAATAAGACTCCATAAATTTTGCAATCTGCTTTTACTCCATGTTTGGTGATTTTTATATTTTGACTTATTCCTTTCAAGTTTAGTATAATAATTCATACTACTAGAAACTTTACATTGTTTTTAATATCTATTGCCGTTATTTACTTACTAAATTTATGAAGTGTTGAATTTAAGCTTTATACCTAACCCTTGATTTACATGGTACATTGATTCTATAAAAGTACCAAAAAATGAAAATTGAGTAAAGCAAAATTAACATGATTTTAATTAAAAACCCATTTTGTTATTCTTAAATCATGTTAAACCAAAAGCATACTGTGTATATTAAAAATATGTAGCATTTAACCAGGCATGCAAAACTGAAATCATACAAATCAGGTGCAAGTTTTATTTTATGTTGTGTATCAATATTGCTAAAAACAAATATCAACTTTTGTTTTTAGCAATATCAACATTTTTTTTATCAAAGAAATATCAACATTTTTTTGCACAATTTTATTACTGGGAACCCTCCTCTTAATTATGATAGAAAAAATGTACAACAAAGCAAATTTAATATTATTTGTATTCAAAACAAATTAAAGATGTAAACAAACACATCAATGAATTTTCCACAGAAATACCAAATAAATGTAATTAGCTTAATTACAATATTTGTTTTTATATTAAGGCCATATTTTACATTTCTATAGTTTCTAAAGTTTGTCAGTCAATTCATTTTATAATTGAAAACAATAAAAGCGTGAAATGGAATCTGCAAAACTGTTTAATTGTTATGTAAAAAATCTAATGTGGGCAACACATGACTTGCCTTATATAATGCAATGAATTCACTACTTTTAAAGTTAAAAAAAATGTTATTCTTATAGTAGATACTTATACTCTTTCCAAGATATTGAATTTTCTTCAATTATTAGTCATTTTCATTGATTTAGCGTCATATTTTTCCTTCTGGATTTTCGTTAATTTGGAAACATTTAAAAATGTTGCCAAGTTGGTGACATTCCACTAAATTCGTCGACAAATCTCACCAAGCGTTATGGACGGGGAAATAAGTTATTCTTGCAGCAGATAAATGACTATTGTGCATTCAAATAGAAAAGTATTACTCAAAGTATCTTTTCTCGTGAATGGAACGAGTAAGATCCATGAGAATGATGTTACCAAATTTATCCCATAATATTACATATGAAAAGTAAACATGTTTCTCAACAGTTAATATTTTTTTTTAATTTATGGGATTTTTTTTTTGATAAATTTATTGAAAAATGTGCAATATCTCGAGAACGGTTCGTGCTAGTGTTCTAAAATTTATCAATCGTTTTCTTAGGAAAAAATACATAAATGTCTATTTGCGTAACTTTATTAAAAGTTCTGATTTTTTGAAAATTTCACTCGAAAATTTAGGGGGGGTTCTGAACATTCGATTGGGTTTTAAAACAATAGGCTTGGTTTATCAAAAATATGGTACAGTTTATAAACATATAAAAATAATTTTAATATTCATTTTTTTTTATTATATTAAATTTTTTGTTTGAGTGAGTTTTTGCTTTACTTTGCATACTTTCACTCAAAATAATATATATATATATATATAAACAGTAAGTGACAAAAATGTTCAGTTGTTGAAAACCCAGTTTATAGATTATTTGCAAAACTTTATAATTTTTGAGGAATTGTCTTATCAAGTTCAAGAAGATTGAAATTTTTTAATATATGTATTTATAATCTGCTAATTTCAAAGATAAATTGACTGAAATTACATAAACGTATTGCAAATTAGAATACATCCAAGACAATTTAAATTAGATAAGCCTAAAAATAGTAAAAATATCAACTTCTGCTAACCAGACATTAAAAGTGATAGCAGGATTAAGAATTTTGTGTTATTGAGCTCTGTATCTGTTCATGTGGAAATGCTTCAAGCATCCCTGATCACAAATCGAACATTTTTGAGGTGATGCCTGTGTGTGTGTGTCAGAAAGTCTGTGGATAAGATATCTCACTAAACAATGGAGCGATTCGAATGATCAGTATCAGCTGTGTGTGTGTATCAGCGAGTCTGTGGAGACGATAACTGGTGAACCAATAGACCAATTCGAACGAAATTTGGTACAAAAATTAAAATCCGTGAATACTGGAAGCGTATTGTTTTTATATGCAATCGAATGTTCAGAACCCCCTAAATTCTGGAGTGAAATTTTGAAAAATTCATCAAAAAATTAATATGTTTAATAAAGTTATGCAAATAGTCATTTCTTATGTAATTTTTCATTAGAAAACGATTGACACAAATTTTAGAACATTAGCATGAACCTTTCTCGAGGTATTGCACATTTTTCAAATAAATTATCAAAAATCATATAAAATATAAAAAAATATTACCTATTGTGAAATATATTCACTTTACATAAGTAATATCATACGAAAAATACGGTGACATCATTCTCGTGAATCTAGTTAGTTCTATTCATGTGAAAAGATACTTTAGGTAATACTTTTGTATTTGGATGCTAATAGTCTTTCATCTGCTACAAGAATAACTTATTTCTCCGTCCATAACGCTTGCTGAAATTTTGGCAGAATGTCGCCAATTTGTGGACTTTTTTAAATGTTGCCAAATTAATAAAAAAAATGACACTAAATTAATGAATATGACGACTAGATGATGAAAGTTCAATATCTTGTAAAAAACATAAGCGTAGACTATAAAAATAACACATTTCTCCCCCCATCCATATGTAACATTTGGCAAGAAATTTAGCGGGACATCGCCAACTTGGTAACTATTTTAAATGTTGCTAAAATGACAAAAATGTCACCAAATTGATAAAATTCACACCAAATGGGAAGTAATGACTCGCAAATTCTGATTTCCATCATATGACGGGCATACCTTCTAATATTATATAAGAAATACTCTTCTCTCCGTTTGTCTGTAACACTTGATGATGCATTTGGCAAACTTAGCGAATAATTTAGCAAAGTATTTCCACCTTGGTGATATTTTGCCCCAGATTGACAAAAATATCGTCCAATTGCAAAAATGAAATTAATGAAAATTATGCCTAATTGATGACTTAATTATTAAGGTATTTTAATATATGGACTATATCGCTTATTGAGGATGCTATCAATATTGATAATTGTTTATTTAGAGTTGCTCGAAGTATAAGTTAATTGAATATTTTGAAATAGTTTTACATGTTGTCACCCGGAAAATCGCCAAATGTCTACAGAAACACATCGCCGTGGATCTTATACATTATTTTTTGACTGTAAAACTAGTAAATTCATTGCAATATGTACAGAAAGTCATGTGCTGCCCACATCAGATTTTTCCTTATGTAAAAGGGTTTTAATGTTCCTTTGCTCTGCAATAAACTTATTTTTAATCAGTTTTTTAATTTCAAATTTGAAGAAATATATTTTCAAGTAAATTTCTGGTTTGTATGTAGAACCGAACTTCTTAACCAAAAGTCAAGGTCTTTCTATGCTTATTCATTTTGAGCACAAGAACAAAAAATAATTTTATTATTTTGTAGTCTCATAGACCTTCAAGGAATGGACCCCAGGTTAGGAACCTCCTGATCTAAACTATAAGCAGTGCTGAGAATCTCTTCTAGTTCATGATAATTTTCAAGCTTTACATTCCTTGAAGTTATCTGTGCACTTTTCAAAACTAACATAAATTTCTTGCAAACACTGATATTATATATTTTAGTTCAAAGGATATGTGGAAGCAAGAAAGACAATCATAACAGTTTTTAATAACAACGTTTATCGCACTTCACAACTGATAAACTCTAATAAACCGAAAACTGGTCTACCGTTCTTGTTTACAGACCTTGGAACATTATTCCAAAGTTTAAAAAGCGGAATCTGCTCTAAACAGAATTCTGCTTAATATCCGATTTTAGTTTATCGTTAAACGTAACCTGCTCGCGTAGCTGGCACTTTTATTCAGACAGATTCGGTTGTATTTGACTGATGTGACCAATCGCGATGTCTATCATCAGTCGTTAAAAATCGCCAAGTTTTGCCAAGCGTTGCAAATAGACATGTCAAATTTAGTTGTTGAGACCCAGACCGTCCGACCTACCAGAAAGGTTTAAGGTAACTGTTTGGACGGCCGGGAAGTGCCACCCAATTTAGACCGGAACCCAGTGGGGGAGGCATCCACAGGGACCGTACCCTCCTTCCCCTACCACCAACCTCTCGGAAGGACTTACGGACCCACATGTTTAACGTGATCGTACTCCGCATGAACACGCGGCAGTTGTGGCAGCGTGCAAATCCAGCGCGCAAACCACCGAGCTGCCGCGCCCGAAATGTGCCAACAGCACGCGGTGTTCCCAGGTGGAAACTCAACCGCGCCCGATGCTGCCTGATTTCGGTGATCTAACGAGAACCGGTGTCAGGCAGCATCGGGCGCGGTTAGTACTTGGTTGGGTGACCAAACTTGGGTGGGTGATGTCAAATTTAGTGTAATTTTATTCATTTTTACTTCCCTTATATACCTATACTTCGATATCCAATTATCTCGGTATATCTGCTGTGCATAAAAGCTGATTCCCAGTGATTTTCCCTTATATACCTACTATGTATATAAGGCAAGTATAATGTATAAGGATAGTATTGTGACGAGGTCGAAAATTCGAGTTTTCGACGGGAGAGCACGTTTTAAGCGTCCTTGAACACGAATCAAACATTTTTGAGATTATGTCTGTATGTGTGAGTCTGTGGAGACGATATTTCACGAACGAATGGAGCGATTTGAACGAAATTTGGTACAAAAATTACAACCCGTGAGTACTGGAAGCCTATTGTTTTAAACGCAATCAAATATTCAGAACCCCCTAAATTTTTGAGTGAAATTTTGAAAAAATCAAAACCTTTAATACAGTTACGTAAATAGTCATTTCACATACAACTTTTCGTTAGAAAACGATTGTCAGAAACTTTAGAACGCTAGCATGAACCCTTCTCGAGACATTGCACATTTTTTATTGTTTTGTGTAGTGCATCTGATTTCAAAAAAAGGGAAAAGACAAATTTGTCGGAAAGTTATGTTGTGCCCACATCATATTTTTTTTTTATTGACAGACTATCATTTTCCGTGCTTTCTGTTTAATTTATTAAATTTGAATGCATTATTTCCATTTCTTATCTTGGAATCTTAGGTAGTTTGTTCGTCAGTGAGAAGGAAAGTGTGTGCGATCGGGGGGTGTCACTTCTCTGACCTTTTTCATTTGCCTCCTGAATGCTTTCTAATCTCTTAGGAATCTTTGAACTGAATGGTTTCTTTCCACGGCCGTGTTGTCATATGTTGACATGACAACAAAGAATAAGGGAATATGCGATACTTTGCTATCTACTACCATTGTTCCAGGAATTATATTTCTATGTCTCTGTAGGCAAAAACGCACGTTACAAAAATACTTTGACTTTTTTCTTCAATGCGATAAGTCTAGAGCTAGCTGAACGTCGAAAAGGAGCTTTAAACTTCAGGTCTATTCGCCCCCTGAAGAAGGAAATCCAAGCATTTCCGAAAAGTACGTCTTTTTAATATATATATATATATATATATATATATATATATATATATATATATATTTGCGCGCACCATTGTACGCGGATTTATTTATCGTTTTTAAGCTCTTCAAAAGTGTCACTCAAAAATATTTAGCAAAAAAAAAAATGCTTTTTCATGTTTTATATTACCTTCAAATCCAGACAAAATAATTCCCCCCCCCCCCCTCCCCCGCTACCTATTCGAATATTTTCTCTTGCCATTCACATTTTATTCATATAGTTTTTCTTGACTCATTACTCTAATTTTTTGTCTGCTTTCATTCCGGATTATGTACATAACGAGACGATGAAAAAGCAAAAGTACAACAATCGTGAGAATCCACAATGATTAACAAGCTCTTCAAATTACGAGGATTTTCAAGTTACTGGAATTCCTATTTCATTCCTAGTATGAATTCGTATATGATGTATGTATGTGTGTTGTGTAATTGGGGACTTTTTGTTTTCCGGTTCATGTTGATTGTGTTGGTCTGGTCGTGTTCGCCCAGTGTGCGATTGTCTGCGGTTATGTGAATTCGAAGTTCATGGAGTATGTTCTGACATTGGACTGCTGCTTCTTTGTTTCGTTGGCAATTTTTTTGTTGGGTCGGTAATTATTATGATAGGCTGCGCTTCTTTATGAAGGTCTGTGTTCTCTTTCAGTGTCAATATCCCACCGTCTGGTATCGTAATATGCTCCGTTGGTTTTTATTTGCGAATGTCATTCATGAAGACCAACCAACCTGCTGAAACATTGTGTATTTTATAGGATGTACAATCGATAAAAAATTAAAAAAAAAAAAATATTTGATGTGCCCATCGCATGACCTTCCTTACAAAATAACAGATTTAGATTCTGCAGGAAAACGAGAGAGATGACTGCACGGGATCGGGCCTGATTAATGCACGGGCTCCAGGGCCCCTAAATTTTGCATGTGATAAAAATTTTAAGCATAAATATTTTTTTCATCAATTTACAATCGGTAATAATATTAGTTTTTATTTTACATTGTAAAACATGTTAATAGTTTTGAATATTATATATCCTTTATATTACTTTGAAGTAAAAGGTTTGGAAGTTTTCTACGTGTACAAAAGGGCATTCGGGGGCCTGCTAATATTCCCCAAATTTGGTATGTGTTGATTTTTACCACGTGTTTGGTATGAATATGGGGCACCCCGAATTAACACCAGGCCTGGGCCCCACTTTGGCTTGATCAAGCTCAGGAACCCACTGGCTTAGGGCCGGTCCGGGCTTAACTTTTAAAACACAGTTTCGGGGCGGGTTGGATTCAAGCTTAGGTTTTTTAAAAATCAGACCGGGCCGAACACATTTAATTTTGAAAACGTTTTAAATGAACTTTAATAGAGTACATGAAATTATTGTGATTTAAGCTATGTAAAGATAATGTTTAGAAATAAACCAACTTTTATCTTAATTTTTTGTAAAAAAAAATCACACATTTTATGTTTTAACACATTTGAATACAAATTAATTCGGAGCGGAACGGGCCGAGACTCATTGGTCTTCGAGCCGGGTGAAAGTCTGAAATTTCGACCCGTGCAGATCTCTAAAACAAGACCATGTTAGAGATTTTGTGGGGAAAACAAACTAAAGCTTTTTGTTTTGTTTTTAATTTTACGGGAAAACAAAAGAAACTAAATATTTGCTAAGTTTTGTGGGAAAACAAATCAGAGTTTTTGTGTGATTCAATAACCTAAAAGTCAATATTTATAAACAAGAAATATTTAGACAAAATTCAATTCAGAAATCACTTGATTCTTTTGATATATTTTGAAAAAATGAAACATATCTTGAAGACCGCTCCTTATAACTCTTAAACAACGGTGTCCATTTATTCATAAAAGTGCTTGCTCTCATTACACTCATTTGATAGTGGGAATATTTAAAATATTTCCCAATTTAAATCGAATGCGAACAATATTGGTAAAAAGCACAGGCTAGTTTCTTATTATATAGTATTATTCGCTTTTAAAGTTTAAAAAGTTCAGATAAAAGAGCCACCCAATGTCAACTAGAAAAGTTGCTGTGCACCGCAATTTTACAAACTTCTGTGGAAACCGACGGGGTGAGTCATATACCACCCAATCGACGTTAAATTGTAAGAATATTGAGCTCGGACTGTAATGACAAAGGTTATATTGACATATTTCTTGAAATTTTATGCCAGCTGCGTGGTATGACTGACTTTGTCGATCACGGTTGGCTGTATGGTCTGGGCCTTTCATGACTTTGTCGATCACGCTGTATGAGGTTCACACATTACGTTTTTGACTTTCCTATTTCGTCGAAAAATTTCCAAGAGCATTGCAGAGTTAATTATTCTCACATTTCTTGCCGCGTCATTGATATTCAGCTTATCACCGTGCAGTAGCTATACTTGCCCGTATTAAAACGTTGCAAATAACATCGTTAAAGCGACGCCCTACTTTTCTGAGGCAAGATAGACAAACAGGGCACCTCGTGCCTGCATTCCGTTTGTTCCATTGAATCAGCTGCTTTAAAGTTAAACATCATCCATGTCTGGCATGCCTGAATCACTTACTTGTTTTATTGATCTCGGACTACCTCGGTCTTCAGAAGGGGATCAAGGTTGGAGAAAGTATTATTTTATGTCGTTTGTTATGCGGTTAAATTTCGACTTCAGTGGTTTGGTTATTAATGCGTTTAGTAATTTTGTTTAATCAAATCAGCTGGTGTAAAATTTATCGTTGCGATCAACATGGAAAGTCTCCCCAATAATTTTGTAAGTAAAGCTCCATGAGTGTACACGTTAGGTCTGTCCACAGTAAAGTGACCATGCCGATTGAATAAAAGGGATTGCAGCGCCCCGAGCGAAGAATTTTAGAAGTTAGGATAAAGAACTCGGCAATAGCGAGATAAAGCCAATTATAAAGTTCTGGAGAAGAGGTTCTCAACCTTTACATCAATGCGTACCGTTAAAGCCAAATTCAAAATTTTCAGTATCACAAAAAAAGTCTTGTATGCAAATAGGCAGGGGCGCGTTTAAGGGAGAGTTTAGGGGGTTCAACCCCCCCCCCCCCCCCCGCCTTCGAATTGAAAAATTTAAAAATTGCCTTCATAAAACACACGTGATAAAGAAAATAATCTACTAAATCCCCATTCAGTTGTCGTTCTGAAATTCTTGAACTAAAAAAACAATCCTTTTTAACCTCCAATAAATAAATACAAAAAAAAAAAAAACTGATGTGGGCAACACATGACTTTCCTTATATAATGTAATGAATTTACTTACTTTTACAGTAAAAAAAATAGGTTTTTCTTATAGTAGATACTAATATTCTTTCCAAGATATTGAATTTTCGACAATTAGTCGTCATTTTCATTGATTTAGCGTCATTTTTATCCATTTGGCTAGATTTTTCGTTAATTTGGCAACATTTCAAAAAGTGACATTTCGCCAAAATCTCGCCAAGCGTTTGGACGAAGAAATAAGTTATTCTTACAGCAATAATGACTATTGGCGTTTCAAATACAAAAGTATTACTTAAAGTATCTTTTTTCATGAATGGAACGAGCTAGATCCACGAGAATGATGTCACCCAATTTATCGCATGCATTACATATGAAAAGTGAACATGTTTCTCAGTAGGAAATATATATATATATATATTTTATTATGACTTTTTAATAATTTTTTTTTAAAATGTACATATCTCGAGAACGGTTAATGTTAGCGTTCTAAAATTTGTCAATCGTTTTCTAATGAAAAATTGCATAAAAAATATCTATTTGCGTAACTTTATTAGCGGTTTTGATTTTTTGACGATTTTTTTCAAAATTTCATTCGAAAATTTAGGGGGGTTCTGAACATTCGATTGCGTATAAAAACAATAGGCTTCTAGTATTTACGGATTGTGATTTTTGTACCAAATTTTGTTCAAAGCGGTCCATTCGTTCGTCAGTTATCGTCTCCACAGACTCACTGATACACACACACATACTTTCACACACACCCACACACAGACAGACATCACTTCAAAAATGTTTGATTTGTGATCAGGGATGCTTGAAACGTGCTCTCCCGTCGAAAACTCGAATTCGAATTTTCGACCCCCGTCACAATACTTTCCTTATACATTATGTATATAAGGAAAGTAATGAAAAAAAAATAATATAATAATAATATTTTTTTTTTTAAATGGAATACGTGCTCAGGTTTTAGAAACTAAAAATTAAAATAAAAAAAATGGTGCTTCGACTACTGCATCACTGTAATAGGAGGGAAATTCTCCTACTACAATGCCACGTCTGCAAATTTGGAAAAATTCCGGTTCCTGAAACTGGCAGAAGCTAAGACCAAAACCCAGTTATTTAGTGACTAGAGGTCTACACGGGTCTAATTTAAAATTTTACCCGGCCCGAATATATCAAGATTTAACTCAGCCAAAGCACAAGAATTTTTTTAAATATTTTACCCGAGCCAAACCCGTCCGGAGAGCACTCAAAGCCCCAGCCCCAACGTGGACCGTCCGAATTTTTTTGGAATGCATTAAAG